>JAYMSH010000409.1:0-11423 GCA_036897905.1 Aragoa cleefii | reverse complement strand
GACTTGTCCAACTTGAATCTGTTTTACCATCATGTACAGTAAGGAGTAATATTAGAGAACAGCTCCAATGTTGCAATACCCGTTGCATATAACTTATTAGGGCGGCGTTCTCTTCCAACCAACTTCACTATGATAGTTGAGGAACTTTAAATTGGTCGATCCAAATTTAGATTAATTGTGCGTGTTTGGTTGGGATAATTTGGCTACAAAATATTTGAAACTTCTATTGCGAAAGAGGTTGATTGGGACTCGTTCTACGATTTTGCCTTGGAAGTGGAAGTTTTACAACCAACATAGTACCCAGACAGGAAGGGTTAAGGCTAGTCGGCCAAATAAAACAACTATGCAAACCGAACACTGGTTGGTTCGAATTGGCATTTGCAAACTATGGTCAATTTGACCCAATTACCTAAAGAGAACGCCGCCTAGATGATTTAACATCATTTCGATGAGCATACTAGAAAATCACTTTACAAATTTCAATCTCATACCACTCGCTCCTGGGTGAGTGAAATGAGACAAAAAAAAAGAAGAAAAAAGTGGAATTTGTATTATTGACTTAGTTAAATAGGACTAAACTTTTGACTGTTCAACTGATTTTCTATGTATTTGTATAATTTGGTTGATCGGCGTAAATGCTTTCTCATTTTGCTATTGCAAGTTTAAGGTTGCGAACATAATTTTTAGATTTTAATATGAAGCAAGTTGTTTAATTGGATATTGGTTTAATATTTTACACATGTGTCGTTATTCATTTGAGATATTAGGTCTCGATATGAAAATTTATCTTCTGAAAGAAGGAAGTACGTAAACAGTTAACCGATCGAATCGGCCGAATTTCACCGGTTAAAACCGAAAACCAAATCAATCAAAACAGTTTGGTTTCCAATTATGATTTTTCATCAACGGAATAATTCGATTAACTGAAAATCGATATGATTTTTGTCACAACTGCTCGGTGAACACCCCTAAGTGCCTATATATACTTGACCACTATGCATACTTAGCAAGTGGTAGCACTTTCTACCTTTCATTTGTTGCCATGATGAAATACGCATCATTCCTCTAGAAAATTGTATTTTTGTAACTGTTTTTAATAAAATTTTGTTTTCAATTAAAAATTGCAGCAGAGCTACAGCGTCTAATTCTTGATTTTTCGGCTCCAGGTGCGTTTTCTTCTTCTTTTACTTTTTACGATTATTACTACGATATTGATTTGATTGTTATTCTTCTTTTATCGGAAACACGTTGAAATTCGATTATCGAATAAATCTCTAGTATAATTGTTTACTTCAGCATGCTGGTGTATCGTCATTGACTTGTAGTTGCAGTTAATCTTCTGGCTATGATATTATTTTTGAACTATTGAGCTACTCTAATTGATGATTCTGTAAATTTGCTATGATTTTTTCCCCAAAAAATTTATCAGTTTAATATGTACACCAGGATGTATAAATTTTGGATTGTTTACTGACATGATGAAACCTGGGCAGGTAGTAATAAGATTTAACACTAGCAAAAAGATTTGAAAAACTTCGATTCGATGGCGAAAAAAAGAAAAGCCTCAACTTCTGAAAAAAATCCACAAAAAGTCACCAGAGAAGAAAACTCGTCTGACAAAGAAGAAGAAGAAGAAGAAGAAGAAGTAGAAGTAGAATCCTCACCTGAAGAGGAGATATCAGGATCAGAATCAGGGTCTGGATCCGAAGAAGAAGAAGACGGAGAAGAGTCATCTTCTGGTGAAGATGAAGATAGTGACGAGGAATCGAAGAAAGAAAACCTAAGAAATTTACTGAAACCTTTTGGAAAAGACCAAATCATCGACCTCCTCAAAGAGGCTGCTGCTAAGGATCACAAACTCCTTGCTAAGATAGTTGAGGTTGTAGATTCCGATCCTACGCATCGCAAGATATTCGTCCACGGTCTGAGCTGGGACGCCACTGCTGACCAGCTTCTTCAGGCGTTCAAGCCCTTTGGTGAAATCGAGGACAGCAAGTTAGTTATGGATAAAATCACCGGACGTGCTAAGGGCTATGCTTTCGTCCTCTTCAAGACCCGCTCTGCTGCCAAGAAGGCCCTCAAAGTTCCACAGAAGCAGATTGGGAACAGAACGGTGTCCTGCCAGCTGTCAGCTGCAGGACCGCCCGGTGGGCCAGGTGTTGCCGCTGAAGGAGGGAGCAAGAAGATGTATGTGGGCAATGTGGGGCCCCACGTGAATCCAGAGAAGCTGAAAGAGTTTTTCCGGCGGTATGGCGAGATTGAGGAAGGGCTGATTGGGTTGGATTTTGTTACGAACAAGTTCAAGGGGTTTGCAGTTATTACGTATAGGTTCCCTGAAGGGTTTAAGAAGGCAATGGAGGAGCCAATGAAGGTGTTTGAGAATTGTCAATTGCATTGCAAGAAGTTCGTGGAGAAGGAAAATAAGAACAATGCAGCAGGCCAAAATAACGCTGGTGGTGTGACTCCTCCTATTACTAATAATTACGATGGTTTGGGAATGAATCCTACATTGTTGGGAGCTAATTTGAATGCCAGCGGGTTTTTGATGCCTCAGAATCTTGGGATTGGATTGGCTGGTAATCCAATGCTTGCTGCTGGATATAATCCTGCAAATTTTATGCCGTCGGGATTAAGTGCACCAGTTTCTGGAATCGGTACTAATTATGGGATGAGTAGCTTCAGCCCAAGTGTGATGGGGAGTTATGGATCTCAAGCAGCTTTCCAAGGACTGGGATCTTACCAGAATTCTCAGGCGGGGCAGTCGTCCGCAGGTACACTAGCTAACACAACCATAGACGCAAGGGCCCCAGCAAGTGGCGTGTCTCCAGCGAAATCATATACCTCCTATACCCGCCGCTAGGTTTATGTCGTGATGCAATGAGGCTGTTGATATATACATGTAATTTGGTTTCTTCAAGTTCTATTAAGACTGGCAGGAGATGCTATATGTTGCTCCTACTCTATTCGTGAGATATGTAAACTTAACATGTGTGCCTCGGACACCGTCGATTTTCCTTTGCTTATCTGCCTGACTATTTCTTATTCATTCTATTCGAACCTTGCTGTTTTATTTATCTGATACTTCAGTTTTACTCTCTGCATTTTGTAGAAAATTTTCTTAGTTTTTCATCTTGTAGTAACCTTTGAGTCATAATCTATAACAGATAGCATCCATCAATGTCTTCATCTTCAATTATTGGAAGCACCCCCCACCCCACCCACCACACACACAGGGAGGGAAATAGAGCAAGTAGAATGATGTGCTGAACTGGTTAACAATTTTAATTGCCTGTTGGTAGTGCTCATTCATTCTAAGACCACCTGGCCAATTGTGGCTGTGTATGTGGATACATGTTCTAGCTCAAAATTCATGTTTGAACTAATGTCCTTGCATTGATTAATGCCTCCTAAAAGATTCCGTTGCTTTGTCTGAGGATTTCATGTTAGAACTTATATTGAGCTCAATGCTGCTCTCTTTAATCTTGACTTTGGGATGCTGCTTCAGTTACCGCCTGTTTTTCATGGTTTTACTGGCTAGGCATATGTTAGCTTCTTATTATTACAATCTCCCATGGCATTGCTGATTCATTTAGTGGATTCATGATTTTTAACTTACCTGAAATATTATTAGTCATTTACTTTTAATATAGTCGAACGGCTCTTGAGAGATCTTGTTCTGTTGAATCGGACAACTGCCAAGAGCTTAATATTTCATACTATTTTCTAAAAAAAAGGTATTTTCGGGAGCTCCATAAAACAATACAACTCTAACAATAGAACAGCCTGGGGTTCAGAGAAAATGGTGTTCTGAGGTGAACATTGCACCATCTTCCTTGTGGCCCGGTTCTGTATGATCAAGTAAACTAGGAAAACAAAAACTAGCCCCCAAACATGGGGAAACAATTGAAAATCTCTGTATTGCAATCAGACAAAATATTGTTTGCCCGTCTTGCAGGCACCTTTTGCTGGAGAGGTTTAGTCATCCTTCGACTAACAGGTGGGGAGATCTGCTGGAGGAGGCTCTAACTTTTCTAGCTCACCAACACCGTCCTCCACCAAGAAGGCCATCGCCAAACCCCAGGTGATGTGAACATCCAAATGACAGTGCATCAGCCAGACTCCTGTTTTCGTCCAACATACATGGTTAGTGGTTTCAGTGCTACAAAAATGCGACGGCAAATGAAAATTGGAATCTATATACATGCCTGCTAACCTGGATTATCTGCAACAAATCTGATTACTGACCAACCACCAACAGGCACACTAGCTGTATTACGGAGAGGTTGATCAATGAGGTTAAATTTGGCACTATCCCGGCTTGGATTGAAATTTCCAAAGCCTTCAGCAAGTATGTAGAAATCATAACCATGAAGATGGATTGGGTGGTTCTCAGCTGTGAAGATGCTTGTTCCCTGCAAAACCAACTGTACGGTTTCCCCATACTTTAACTTGTACAGCTTAGTCCCTGGAACAGGTTGCCAGAGGGACCTGCTCTGGGTCCCGGTATAATCAAATTGAATTGGTGGAGTTCCCGGAAAATCTGTCGTATAAACTCCAGGAATAGCTTGCTGCGTTGCTTGAAGCAAAGAAAAGCTGGATGGTAGTACGAACGATACGTTATTCATGCTAGCCGCAAATCTTGTTCCATTTGGACCCTGACATGTGCTGCTGCTTGCACCAGGAGGGCAGTTGATGAGGCCTAAGCCAACCGTGAAGAACAGATTATGGTCAATTTTAGTTGGGACTGGAACTTGTTTTGGGCTTCTGAAGCTGGTGGTGAAGGCAGTGGCGGTAGCCGTGTCGTTAAATGCTGGCATTCTCGGCATAACTGGTTTGATGGAGGCACCTTTAGCTGGGCAAGGGGCAGATTTATATTCCAGTATGGCTGTGGTGGTTGTGTTATCAAATGGCGCCCCTTGAGCACTGTCGTAGGCACGTGCTGCAATATAGTATCTAGCAGGTGGCTGGTCGCCAGTGATTAGAACATCAGTAGTCTGCCCTGGGCCTAGCATGAGAACCGATGTGGTGAACTGTCTCATGTAGGAGGCATCAGCTCCAACTACTGTGAGCTTGTGATTGGCTATTTTGAGGAAAAGTTGCTGATTGAGCCCAGAGTTGACGACTCGGATAAGATTTGTCTCACCGGAGTCTATTGGAACTATTACTGTATCTGGACCACGACGCAATCCAGTATTTTGAGTGCTGGTTAGTACTTTAAACCCCAACTAGTCACATTGCATTGCATTTAATTTTTTTTTATATATCTGAAATTCATAAAAAAATAATCAACTCTTTAGATCTACCGTATTTTGGAAGTAAACTGAAGTTATATTCTCTTATTGTAAATCAAGGATTTCTCATATAGCTAGAACGACCCTCACATACTGAAAGTATTTGTTATATTATTGACTGTGAAGCGCGTAAGTAGTGTAATCATGCTGCTTTGTGAGCCTGTGACATGGGTATCGAAAACGACAGTAATGGCATATTTTTATTGACTTCCTCTTGAGCAATGATACATTTTCGCATTTAGAGTTTGCTCTAGGACATCTTGCTGATTCAAACCCTGCTACGACTTGGCTGACATTTTATTGTTTCTTATTCCACCAAAATCTAACTACTTCAACTACTTAGTCGACAGGTGGCTTTAATTTACAGTTATATGTAGTGTTCCAGTTGATAGTTCTGAACCTTTAGGAATATTAAAACATTTAATGATTTTGATTCAATATTCTTGAATTATCCTATGATTCATTTTAGGAAAAATTGTAGGGAAAAAGTAAAAAAATTAAAAACCAACCTTTGCTGGAGCAATTATAAAAATCACCAGGTTGACCATTGATGGTGTAAGCATCTGAAACATTCGGGGCAGCTCCTGTTCTGGTGGCCTGTCTCACAACTGTTATGGGATCGGCATTCCACCATTCACCTGATCATCATCACAGACAGTCATGCATAAATTTGGGGCTAAAATCGTAGAAAGGTTCATATATGTCTGTCTAATATTGGCCGATTCATGCTTTTAGAGTAGATTATAATGTAAACTTAATTACCGAGAAGCAGAGTAGTTTCACGATTTGGCTTAGGAAACGGATATGAGTCGCCGTCTTTAGGACGGATGACGATGGCTCCGTACACTGTTGCTCTTAGCCATGAACTGTGTGCGTGCCACCAAAGCGTGCCTTCTTGGCCTTGGATTGTGAATCGGTACGTGTAACTTCCTCCTGGTCTAATAGGGCACTGTGTCACAAATTCTGGTCCGTCCGCCCATCCTGTCCTGATTTGCCTTGCACCATGCCTGTGCATTTTCAGAATACATAACTTATACAAGGCAGGTTTTACTAATACATAAGTATATATTCTATGTTTATGCTTGCGTGTTTGATGCATGTCTATGTGTATGCAGTTACCAATGAATCGTGGCGTTGTACTGAGCTCTGTTTACGACATTGACAACCAAAGTGTCGCCATTTTGTACTTCCAATGTTGGTCCTGGATACATCCCGTTCACGGTGATAGTGCTTCTGGTTTGGCACAGCCTCTCCACTGGTGTTGCTTGTATCTATTTCATGCGGGTTAGCATTCTATTAGAATATATACGGCTAGTTGCAGCAGGTTTTCTATACCACTATATGCCATATCATTTTGGGAACAAAATTGCCTTGATAAAAATTCTTGTGCTTTTGGGAAAGACATATTTTTTTTCCTTTCGTGGAGGGCTCATTTGTCTGCACTTTTATGCTAAAACCGATACAGCACATTATTGTGGTATAGAATTTGCTCCTGCTAAGTAACCAAGTCGCAGAAGAAAAGAAAGAATTTACGCACAACAAAATCGTGATAGTGAACTTTTGCATTCGTTAACTGCATTGTGCTCATTGAAAGAAGCAAGACACTGAAGAAGAAAGAAGAGCTAAAGGTGTTCTTGAATGTCTCCATCTTCATTGCTAAGTTTTTCGGTTTTCTTGCCTAAACTGCAACTATAATGAATCTTTGTGAAAATGGATGGAAGTTTTCTTGTGAGAGAGTGAAAGAAAAGAGTTGCCTTTATACAGCAAGAACATGAGAGAGCAGAGAGGTTTGGAGGTTGGCAGATTAGGTTAATGATAGTCCATATCTAGGGGTAATACACTTGGTTCAAAACATTATGCAATAGGTTGTTGCACCCACTGGCTTATCAAACTCAATAAAATCTTTCATTCATTTCATTTTTACTTGCTTTACAAGACTAATTTTCTGAGCTTGGTTTTCCCAAATTTTTCAGCTTCAAGCTTAGGTTAATCTTGGTCTTGTCTTAATTGTTTTAAAAACTTTCCAGTTATGTTAAGAATTAATACAGTACTGATGTCTTATCCAACATTTAACCCAGAAAGGAAATTCAAACCCACATTTGACATGCATGATCATTCCTTCTTAGAAACTTTGGCCCTTCACATATACTGTTTCTTGAATTATTAGTTAATATTCTCCTCAACTTAAAAAACACTTAATTAAGTTCAGTTCAGTTTTATTCCATTTAATTTAATTCAATTCAATCCAGGTTCAAATTGTAACTTCTAATTTAATTAACTTTTAATTAAAAATATTTTTTAATATTGATTTAAACATCACTAGATAGATATTAACGTATACTTCTATATGAATTTAATACTAAAGAAATTTTAATAAATTATAAAGGCTTAACAATATATTTGAAAAAATTACTTTAGTTAAATATAGTTCAGTTCTATTAAATTAAGTTCAACTCCTATAAATCGAATAGAACAGGACCTCATAACCGTCAGTATCATATGTATTCACTAACGTTTATTGGCTCGAGTAGTGGGGGCTTGAGTTTATTTAAATAAGGTCTCGGTTTGAGTCTTGTGAGTGTAAATGACAGTGTTGGAGAGCCATTTTTTAAGAATTCGATAGTAATTAATCGCTAGTGGTGAATGCAGACACTGAGAAATTTATAGTACATATTCAATTGCTCACCTTGAGATTTCTCACCAATACACAGAAATTTGTGCACTTAACACGCATCTAAACGCTTTCTACGAGCAAGACCTTGGACATGGTCAAGGTGAAATGATTGCTTATAAAAAGAAGAAGAAAAGGAAAATCAAGGGGTTATGTATCTCATAATAACATGTTGAACTATTTTTGGATAAACATGTACATATCCTAATTAGACACTAATATACATTTTTTCCATTGTCAAGTTGATTTAAAATAAATACAAGTCATGAATAGACATGTATATGAGAGGTTGAGGATTTGATTATTTAATTGTGTAATATAGTCATATTAGAAACTTTCGCAGTAGAACTTTTGTGATTAACTTTCCTAAAAATAGAGTACGAGCCGGATGTCAAAGTTTGTAATGAACTTGTGTGTGAATAAACGAGTTGAACTTTTGTGATTAACTTTCTTAAAAGCATAGTCCGAGCCGGATGTCAAAGCTTGTAATGAACTTGTATGTGAAGAAACGAGTTGTAATTATAGGTAATACCAGCTTCTTCATATAAAGCGAAAAAAGTTATTTGATCAAAAGATGAATTACAATCTCAACCTGCAATAGTGGTTTAGTTGGTCAAATTTAACAACAACAACAACAACAACGTACCTAATTTCCCGCCCGTAAGTAGGGTATGGGGAGGATAAGATGTACGCAGTCTTACCCCGAATGAGACTGTTTCCATGGAGACCCCCGGCTCATAAGTAAAAACAAAAACAAATACAAATACAAAAACAAAAAGAAAACAGAAAGAAAAAAAACAAAACAAAAACGCAAATGAAAAACGAAAAAGCATATGAGGAGGGTATGATGTACGCAGTTATACCCCGAAGGAGACTGTTTCCATGGAGACCCCCGACTCATATGCAAAAACAAAAACAAATCCAAAAACAAAAACAAAAAGAAAACAAACAAAAGCAAAAACAAAAACGCAAACGAACAACGCAAAAGCTAGTGACTTCAAAGAGCCACTTAAGAGGTCCGAACTAAGGTACTCACTAAACGGTGCAACTAGTGAATGAAACACAAGAAGTTGGAAGAAAACACCAAGATATACACTGGAGCAACCAATGACTGAAAATAAATAAGCTAACATTGGCGATATAATAAATCGGTTGAAGGCGGAACCCTTGTCATCAGGGCAATGACTCACAGGTTGAAGGCGGAACCCTTGTCAGGAGTCACAACAGCGCTGTCAAAAATCAGTGCCGATCACACCAAGCAATCGAGAACCAGTAAAAGCCTAAAGCACTCACAAGCCGGTTAAAATCTAAAAGACAACCAGTACCAATGACAAAATTCACTTCAGTTCAACTAGTCGAGTTCAATTCAGTTCTGTTCACCTCCTATAAGTCGAAGAGAACACGACCTTACTCTTCCGAATTATTTCGAATATTCCTTTGAATGTTGATACCTTTTGTTTATAAACACCGGTATTTCATGTCAAAACACCATAATTTTGGTTATAACATCATTATTTTATTATTTTAAATACTACTTTAAATGATTTTGCTCTTCGTTTATAACCATCGGCATTTTAAGTCTAAATACCGGTGTTTTAGACCTAACTACGACTTTTTTACTTAAAAAACTATTCTTTTCAATTTTGCTCTAATAATTGACTTCCGGTCATATTCACAGACTTTTGTGGATTAAAACTATAATTTAAACTTTAAAGACCTTCTAAATAATTCCCTATAAAATATCTAATTCACAAAATTTGAACTACTTCCACTATCGGAATCCACCACCCGCAATCCCCCGACCACCCCTAATCGCCATTGTTGGAAGCTCATCCTTCTTGGAAGACGAGCATGAGAGCTCGATCTTTGTCATTCTGCAAGTGTGTTTGTACTTTTTTTTTTCTTTTGACGTTTTCTAATTACAATTTAACTTTAAAAATGTCCCTCCACGTTTCTCATTCAATTCATATGTTTTTCATTTATACCCATTCTTTCATCCCTTTCAAAACGAACTATTAAAATCATTTATAAGAGAACCTATCTAATTAAATCCACATGAAACCCACCAAGCAACTCTGACTCTCCTCTACCTAGTGAGTTTCTACTCACCATCATCATAAATCATCAGAAGAAACATATGACTTTTTAAAACTCCGAGCAAAATTCGAAGCTCCAAGCACAAAACTACGAGTACTAACATTCACTTAATTGATTTGTCCATATCAAACATGATTATTAGCAAAAATACAAACAATATCTCAATGAATTGAATCAAACAAGCAAGTGAGCAACAAAAATAAATTGGAAGCAAGCTTTAAGCAGAGAACCTTGATTACATGAGGACAATTTAATAAACGACAACTAGTGAGTTCTACACTTGTATTGATGCACACATACATGTATAAAAACAACATGTGTATATGTAATTTCCCAATACAAAATCACAAGAAATAAATAAAAGGGTTTTTACTCTGCTCCAATATTTGACTTTTGCATACAAAACAGCAAAAGGACGCATATATTCCTACCAAATACTCTGCCATTGTTGAAACCAATAATATTATTTAGAGAAAAACAACAACAAGTCCTGACTTGAGTGACTAATTAAGTACTTTATAATACTTGGTACAAAGACAAGCTTACAAGGAGAAGAGTCTGAGTTTCAAAGTTCAAACTTCATTAGGTCCCATTTCTTTAGTTGTTGACATTGCCAAGTCCCAACACAAGGGTTCAACTGTCCCGACTCTCCATGCACTTTAAGTTATTTCTTTCTTTACCTATGTGATTAAGAATGGCAATTTGATTCCGCCTGACCTGATTCGCCCCATGAAATTCGAGCCAGGACAAGTCCGATCCGACCCATTTTTTTACTTTCTACGCTTTATTTGGACCTCTGAGACAGGCCCATGGGCTGGGACTGGACCTCTACCTAAGCCCGGCCGGGCACAGCGCAGCCAGCCATATATGTATTTCTAATACATATATATGTATGTATATGTGTATATTAAAAAAGTAATTTTAAATAACGTGATTAAATGGACGTTTATCATTCAAAGCGATAACTCTAATCATTTAGATATCAATAATTCATTGATTAAATTGTTTAATATTATGTAAATAAACATAATTTCAATATTAAACTCATTTTTATTACTAAAAATGTATTTATTTGCATAATTTGTCATGCTTGAATTAAATATTAAGTGATATTCAAGTTATCGGAGTTTTTATAATTTATTTTTAAGACGCATAATATCTATATTTATATTGAAGTAAGTCCGGACTCGGGCCTTAAATCCAAGCCTGGTCCGGGCCACAGGTCGGACTTAAGCCTGTGTATAAATTTCATGGGCGGGACCGAATAAGGTAAAAGTTCGTATCGGCCCGACTCATTGTCATTCCTGCATGTGATGATGGTATGGGTATAGGGGCGGGGTGGGAGGGGTCCGCCCCCCGAAATT
>JAYMSH010000408.1:0-11424 GCA_036897905.1 Aragoa cleefii | reverse complement strand
ATGGAAAATTTAATGAAAATAAATTCTCACACTAACAAAACAAACTCATGACCATTATAATCTCCAGCGTTCCATTCACAAGGCACCTAGCTACAGCAGAATAGCCACGAAAGAGAGTGTGCCACACGCGCCTCAGTAACACAGGCTCATGTGCGCTATAAATAAATATTCTACCAATCCAATCCCACATTTCTAGCATATAAACACTTCAATAAACTGACACTTTCCTTTAAAACAAGAACACAACCTCACATCTCCATATGAACATAAATTAAACAATCTATCTACCATCAATCAATCCACCATGATCTTTCTCTATCCAGTCACCCTAAAACGAATGTATACCTACACCATTTCACTCTTAACTAGTGCAGGAACACTAACTAAAGCTAAATGTTTCCTCGCACACATGCTGAAAGCAATAAAACAGCAGATTAACTATCAATAACGTATAGAAATGCAGTAAAATTGACTGAGCCAAAACACTAGAATGTTACGGCCAAAGCATAATAAAATTGGATTTTCGAAGTAGTAAGATCAAACGGATAGATTCGAGCTAAAAGAAAATGACATCTGAATGTTACCCGATCGGAATTGATCAGAGAAGCTGCCGGAGTTGTTGGCGGAGAGAGACAGCTACTTTGAGGAAGTTTGTTTGTTCTGACAGAAAAGATAGATAAATTGTGTTGTTTTGTGCTTTCGGTGAGTGTCGCGACAAATTTTTCTTGCTCCTCCTATTGTTTTCCCTTTTGAAATTTTAACACAATTTTCTTCCTTTTCTTAGTTTACACTTTGTACTATATTTAATAAATCTAGCTGATAAGATTGTTTAAAATTAATAAAATAATTGATAATTAATATAGTAATTTGTTTTATGATAAGTTATTTGAAATAGCATAACTTACTTATTTCACAGTAAATTTAAAATTACTGATAAACTCATTTTAAACGCTTTAGAAAATTAAAGTTTCTTAGCAATATATGGGCAAGTGGATGATATGAATGAGTGACTTAGCAAATGTTCATTTGGTTGGACTGGGTTTGTAGTCTAACTTTCATAATTCGGGAGAAATTACTTTTCCATTGCGGGAAAATGTTACGCAATTTGAGGAATAAATTTTGATATTTTCATGCCAAAGAAAAGAAAAGAAAAGGAATGGATAATGTCAGGTTCAATGTCCTTTTCACATTAAATGTTTAGATTTCAGTTGACCAACATAGATAGATGGTGTTGTAAAAGAGATTATTTTGCCATTTTATATTTTCACTAGTCACAAGTATTTTCCATTTTCAGAGTATTAGCAGCAGTATCTATTGCCAACTTCTAAGGGACACCGTACTCCCTCAGTTCCGAAGAACATGTCCCAAACTTTTCAGTAGAGTTTTTAATAAAGTGTTTAATTATATGGAAATTTTAGAGTTAAGGATTGAAAAAAAGTTAAAAGTTGTTTTTCTTAATCATTTACGTAAACGGAAAAAGGGTAAGAGATAACTTCTTCAGAGAAGCAATTTAGTCTTGTTTCTGTTTGGTCTTTCTTTTTTCATACTGCATGCTGATATTACTTGGATAAGTTTGTGCATGTAAACTCCTGTTCTTGCATTATTATCATCTGCAAAAAGCCAGATACGATTTGTTTCGTCACAATCTACTCTGAACCAATTTTATGAAATAATGTGCTCACGGGGTAAAATATTTTGCGTGTCTTAAAAATTATAAGCCGTGAGAATAAAAACTGACGAAAACGAAGTTACAGATGCGAATCATAACAGAAAAACGGATCGAGTTTCTCGAGTTGTAGGTTCTGCTGTAGTAAGATCACTTTCTATTTTGTTCATCTGGTCCAATCCAGCAAAAGTCAAAACTTGAAAAACAGGAGAATAGAAAACTCTCAAGCTTCAATTTGACTCGAGAAAAACTTCAGGAACAGCTACATGTGGCAGATACCTGTTGGGTTTTCAACCATAAATGGGTTGCCCGCCGAAAGCCACAGATGAATTCTATTTCGACCATAAATAACAGTTATTCTATTTTTACCACATTCTAATCTTTCAAGAACATCTTCCTGAACGCGTCATTGGACTTTGGGTTTTCGTCTCCCTGTTCGTTAGAACCCTCTGATTGTGGATTACTTTTGCTGCTGGTGCTCCAACCCAGGGCTTTGACATTTCTGGGAACAGCAAATGTGTTTCTCCCCTTCAGTTGGACACCATCAGCCCTTGAACTGGAAGATTGTGGCTGCGAATTCCCTCTCCCTCTCGAATCATCACGGGAGTCCATTTTCCCTGCAGTTTATTGGTCTATTAGCATTAACAGAAGGAAAACGATAATGTGCCATACATAATTGATAATAAAGTTATTCTAGCCAATGAAAGATGGAAACTGTTGCTAAAACTGGCATCCCGAGTAAAAAAACATAGGAGACATATTTATAGAATATTCTCGAGTGACATCTTGTAGAAAGTACAAAAACAAAGACCGTCTAATATTTACAGGGTAGATTTTGAATTTTCTTTATCTAGAGGCAATTCTTGCAACAAAACCAGAGAGCACATGCAAGATAATGATAGCATAATATTGTGTTTTACTCGTTAGTATAAGCTCCGACATCATGAAATCAGAACAGAAGTCGAATTTACCTAAGAACCACACAAAGTAAAAGAATATAGATATCCTTTTTGGAAGCTCTTTCGTACACCAACAGGAATAAACTTGCTTTTGAAATAAATACCCAGAGACTATTAACTAAAAGCAAATTAAAAAATTTCCTGGAATCTCATACAGCAACATTTTATAGTGTATGACTTCTACTTAGAACCAACATCTATTGTGACCATGGACCAGAAGATTAACGAATAAGGGTATAGATTACACTTATGGGAGAATACAGGTATTCATGATTTCAATACTTGATCAGAATCAATTTGTTTTACAGAAGAGTATCCAAGGCAAATGCAACAACAGAAAAGATGAACGTCACTCAGAATATACAGTTCGAGACAGTATAGTTTCACAACTTACCACGTTCAGCAATTTTTTTCTTTCTTCCTTCAGCAGGATTTGACTTTGCAACGCTCACCTTCTTCCCTAGCAGAATCTGCTTGTTCTTCTTGACAGCCGAAGCAAGATGAGCATCATCACAGAAATCCACATATGCTATTCCCTTAAGAGTGCAAAAACGTAGGGTTTGTAAGATGCCACAACATTTCATCTAGTTGAGGACAGGCATTGTTTATAGCAAAAATGTTCCAGTAGTAAATTAAAAAATCAAATAAATAAAAGAATATATTTGACTAGACGAAGTAACAGCAAAAAATTAAATGTGCAGGTCCACTTAAAACAGATAAGTTTATCAAGGGGATAGCAAGATCATAATAGTTGCAGGTCCGATACTGTAGTTCCCCCAAAAAGCCAATACACAGTAGGCACATCATTATGAAAAATAAGTAGAAAGAAACAAGATGAATTACTTGGCAATAAATATCGGTGATGTCATCTGATACTGCAACTCTAATGGATCAGGGCGCTGATATGTGTTCTGGAACTTAAAAATAAATTTTCTCTCAGGTGAAACTTTTGCATACTCTTTTCCTCCAAACTGAACAATATTTCAGACTTCAGATTAGGGTTCATACACAAAACTGATCTGTAAGCCTTCGCCCTTTCAGAAGTCAGGGTGAATTGATAATCAAGTATTATCTTTTATTTTCAGCCAGGATAGGTATTTTCAACTTGAGCACCCAAGAGTAAACACAAAGTCAACATCAGAAAATGCTTACCCTTGGCATTTCGGTCAAC
Organism: Aragoa cleefii; assembly: GCA_036897905.1. Taxonomy (NCBI): domain Eukaryota; kingdom Viridiplantae; phylum Streptophyta; class Magnoliopsida; order Lamiales; family Plantaginaceae; genus Aragoa; species Aragoa cleefii. The sequence goes on along the minus strand of JAYMSH010000408.1, from coordinate 7,628 downwards.
TTGTGCTTCAATATCCTAATAGCAACAACACCACCAACATCAGCAAAGAAGCTACGCAGATCATCTTCTGTTGCCTGCAGATACATCAATCATATACAGAACCGAAGAAAATTAGATTTCCTTGAGATTTAGTGAAGCATTTCAAACAGAGAGCGGTAGAAATAGAGAACATACCGCATGGTTGAGGTTAGACAAAAAAACTGTGCACTGATCATCAAATGATGCAGGTCTTTTTGAGGACGTATCATTCCTCTCCCTGCTGCCAGAAATATCTGCTTTATTATTATGTGACGGAGCCTCGGTGGCTTCAACGGAGTGCTTTGTCTGATCTTTAACATTCTTATTTGCTTTCTTTAAGTTCTGATCTTTATCTTTCTGACGTTTAGTAGGGGATTGGTCATCAACTGAACTTGTAGTTGCTTTTCTCTTTTCAAGAGCATTCTTTTTGGAAGAATTTTCTGTCTCATCTGTAGCAAAAACACTATTTTTGCTCTCCTGCTGCAACCTAAATAACTGCAGCTCTTGAAGACGGGGAGTTACCTGAAATAAAAGAAGAGTACAATCTTAAACAAGTAACAATAAGCAAATGCATAGAAGAGCAAAATCTTAAACAAGTAACAATAAGCTAATGTCTAGAAGAGTAAAATCTTAAACAAGTAACAATAAACTAATGTCTAACAAATAAATGGGACGTTTCAGGTTTAAGAAACCTTTGAAAAATGAAGACTAAGATCTATACATCCATCTGCAATTTTTACGTCCCTGATCCCTTTGTCCCTAATTTTATTAGCATTTGTTGATTGTTATGTTTTTATATAGTAAATCTTAGTAGTAAGCAATGTCTTTTCCGTATTCATTTTCTCACACGAGACTTTTCGGAATATATTTACAAGATGTAGCTTAGCCTTTTTCTTTGTGAATTTACATAAAAAATATAATAAATACAATTTACGGGTCGTATGCCCGGCTACAAGAGACACATTTTCAAACACTTAGCTGTATTACTGCAATCTCTAAGTTATTGCCAAGATTACATGATACAGCAACAATTATTGCCAGTTGCTGCCACCCATGAGGCCATGGAGCTGAAGCTAACGAAGCACATTTCACCGAAGCATATGTTGTCAATATGAATACAATGAGAATATCATGTAAGATAGCATGAGTGAACAGGTGAGATGTCTAATGAAAAAAGAGAAGGTACTTATTGTCTAATGAAAAAAGATGTGTTACGAAAGACTTACAGGAAAAATACTGAGGGCTTTCTAATTCGAGAACTCTACTAGGTAAGTTCCCTAATAATTTTGAAACTATTTCTTAAGTATTGACACGAAAAACCAGCGGTAACATGCTACAGCTAATGCATCAAGTCACTAAACATGGATAACAGTTAAGTCAAGCCACTATATCAGTCATTGCTTTCAACTGCAGACACCTTGCCAGTACATTTTTTAGTAACTGTAAGACTCTACTACATAATAAAAGTAAATACAACATTCTTAATGATATATTAGTTCATCAAGTAATGGAAATTAAGGTCCGTAACAGGTATGTGGACTCAAGAAATTCTGTAGATAGAGGATAAAAAAATTAGGATATGAAAAACCGTCAAGTGTAAATGAGTACCTTTTGTACGGCAAGATCAAAATCTTCCAGTGAACCATATTCTCTCTCAAAGCGCACCCACGAATGACATATGTCCTGAAGGATTCTGTTAATTAGGGAAGGAAGATATCATCTAATTCAAGTTACGCACATACTTATGAGAAACATGAAGAGGACATTGAAAAACAAATAAAATGTACGATACAATTAGACCTAATGTCACAGCTGAGCAGTATTAATTTCCAGTGTCTCCCCCCCCCCCCACAAACCAAAAAAAAAAAAACGCCCCTCTTGGAATATACCCGAGTATGTATGCATTATTTTAAACACGTTATGTATAATGATTTACAGAATGATCGACTAGAATTAATTAGAGTCATATATAATGATTTCATGTAAAATCTTCCTATAATTGTGATACCTAAGTTAGTGCATATGAGCTTGCACCAAACAAACACATCCAAGAATTTTTTCTGACCTTGTCTACTATTCGTCAAACTGATGACAAGCAAGTATTTTTCAAGATGATCCTCATTAACTTCAAACCAAACAGTGCCTCTTGTTCAAATATTTTTCACTGTACTGTGGTGATTTAACTCACAAGCTGCTCCTCACACCAAGTAATGATGGTTCCTGCTGAAATGTAGTGGAGTACTGCCTATTGCTGCACAATGGTCTATTTACTTTATATGCTCTTGAAAATTACAGATTTCATTTTATACTCAAAAAAGACCATAACCTGATCAGCTCCTAGCATCCAACTGAGACAAAACAATCCTTGATATATTTATATTCTCCACGGAAAGTGAATTCGACAACTCTATTTTGGTTAAACTTCAAAATTTTATCTGATTTATTGATTGACGTTATAAAAAGTAGCTTCTGATAGATTCATAAACTTTTCTATAGTATAGGAAGAGTTAGTGAACAAAACATTTCAAATTTTTATTGATAACATTCAACTAATTAGGAATTGACTTTATCCCATCTGTCACTGTGCACTTGCAGTGGTAAATTTAAGATATGGGTTGGTCCACGACTCAGTACAAGCCAATCATTTTTCGACGAGGGGGTACAAAGCAAGTCTTTATTTAAAAGATGTCTATCCTTAAATTTTTAACATATAGTACTCTACATCTCATAGACCAAGTACTATACACACTCAGGCAATCTACTAGCACTTTCTTCACCTTACAAAGAATTCTTATTTGTGCTGGATAAGACTAACTCACACACCATACTTCTTTGGATGGGTTTAAAACCCCCCCACCTCCTACAACAAATCCAAGCTCTTAACCACCTGGGGTCCTTTTCCTTAAAATTTTCCAAGTTCAGTGAACAAGTTAAAGAAACCATTTCCTTTTTCCTAATAGCTATATATCTTTCTACTAACTTATTAGATTATCTAAACTCATGTCTGTATTGGGCAGAAGGGAGACATCCTTAATCAATAAGTTTCTCATTTCTAAATTGCATGCAAGTGTGTCTAAGAATCCTCCATCACCCTCAAAAAGTGAGATACGTAATTTCATGGATTCTTTAATGCTTAAAGTATAAGAAAGAGCAAACCCCTGCCCTAAGCGCTCCCCTGCTCTGTGAGGGTCAGGGGGGGTGGTGTTTCACTGTTGCAACAGGCTGTTTCTAGTTCTCAAAACCAATACCAACATTAGCAGACCCGTCATAACAACCCAAATAATAGATTTCTGAGCTTCTAGAGACACATTCGAGTGCCTCGTGAGGATGAGAAATGGTTCACATAAAGGGATTCTGCAAAGCTAAAAATTACTACTACATGAACAATATACCTCTGAGCCTGTCCCAGGGAATCTTTTACTGTAGCATCTTTTATAGAGGGATCTGGCTTCACGCACATGGCCCATTTCAACCTCCATTCCAATATAAAATTGCCAAGTTTCCAGCATAGACCCACTGAAAAAAGAACACAAGAAAATCAGTTTCAAAGTTCTGTGCGACATATTTTAATAAAACCAATCATGAGAGCGGGAGGCACCTAGTTTTAAGGAAGCTCTCCCACACACCACGAGCTGCACTCAAATCATTACACAATTTAAATTCCAAACGGGCCCAATAACTGTGCATGCTGAGCAAACTGTCTGTATTCTTGAGGTGCAGGAACAAATAATCTGATGCTCGCTGAAAAAATGAAACAGAATGAGAGTCAAAATGGATAATATATTACCGGTTGACATGCTAATGCTTATACAAAGGCATCATAATAAATAGATGTTTTAGATTGTACACTCTGGCTTAGTGGTAACCCGGTAGGATTAACTTTGTGCAAGTACAAAATCAACAGAATACTGGCTGTGTGCTAAACAATATTAATGCTAGCTTGGACAAAGATTTGTAAGTGGATTCTTCAACTTCAGAGCCTAGATCAGTACTTCAGGAAAAAAAAAAATGAATGCACATAAGATGCATGATGGCTCATCATCAAATTCCACAGCTAAACGTTTTCAGGCATCCGATGAGATGGCATAAACCCAGTTAAAGCACAGGTGCCACATGCCTCATGGGGGGAAATGAAGCCAAAGAGAAAAAAGGTCACTAAATTTTGGTTACATTTGGTTTTTGAAAGAAAATCTAATTATTAGAAAATCATCATAAAGCTTCAATTTGAATCTGCCCAGCTGTTAATCAGTTGAAAGTTTATGAAGGTTCCAGTACTCTGCCTATTTAGACAAGATTAAGGAACAATATTTCCAGCCTTGCCGCAAGATATATCCCTCTTCCACAAGTTCTAGATATGGGGGTCTGAAAATCTTTGATTCACTAATAATCAATCTGAAAAAATAGCAAACGCAATAGGAGAACGCGTTTACTGATCCTCTTGAAAGTTCAGGGAAAGGAACACAAATTGCTCCTAAATGAACATATCCAGATCTTTGTGAACTTCAAGGAAGTAATTAAATGAAGCAGCAAACAGAAAAGCACACTACGACACCCTATCAAACTAATCAAACAGACAGGAAAGCAACTGTTCGCAAAAGTGCCTGATAAGTCCTAACTTAAAATTTGAAACAGCAAGTATGACACTTAGAAAGGTCTCGAATTTTCTAGTCACCTTGAGTAGAAAAGTGATAGTAAAAGTCGGGGAGGACATTACCTGAAATACATCTCTTATAGAAGCATACTTCACACCATCCTGCAACTGCGTAGATGCAAATCTCCGCCTCAATCCATCTACTCTGGTCAGAAATATATTAATGTACTGAAACAGAAAGTGTGCTCAAGTCATACACTTAAATCAAGCATCCTTTTGAAAGAACTACGCAAGCAAAAAAAAATTTAAGTACACAAAAGGAATTTTATCAAAAGAATAGGTACTCAAAGATCCACAATAACTCACCTAAATCTCCCAACCAGAAAGAAACTTAGTATCATTTAACCCTCATTCTATAAAGACTCGTAACAAAACTAACAAAAGCCGAAACTTATACACTAGAAAATGGTCTCATTTGAGGCTCTCAAAATTCAGACCAACTGACACGAGACATTGAATTATATTGTCAGCAGAAGTCAGTGGTAAATCTTAAATCTTTACCCAAAGATGAGACAATCTACAAAATCCTTATCATGCTAACAACCGTGAAATTATTGAAAAGTACCAGCAGTAGTTATGATTATGACAGTGTGTTTTCCGCTACTAACAGAACGAGGAGCTATTAAAGAGAAAGGAAAAAAAAAGATTGTAGTGCATTCTGGTATATTCCGAGCGGAACATCTATGTACCTCATCAAAGCTGGAAAAAGTGCAGAGTAATGACTTCTCAAACACCTGAAAGTGTGAAAAAATAATCACATGAAACATAAACGACAAGAAACTTAAACGGAAGAGCTTAAATTCATTAAGAACTAAGGGCATGTTTTGCCTCTTAAATTCAGCTATATCTAGTGAATTATGTGAGATGAAACACCAAGAGCTACACACCCGATAAATGCCCAATAGGATATGAAAAATTGCTAATTGTAATGTTTAAATAACAGAAAATTGAAGATCCAAATTGCCCCTTGAATTCAGCTATGAATGTTAACAGTTATGCGACTTTAAAAGACATGGAGATACCAATGCGATCAAAATGTGCAGAAAATGACGACTAGGAACTTGACAAGTTTCATTACGCATGTTCTTTTTTTTTAAAGCATGTGTGACAACAGAAACAGATGAAAAATCATGAAACTCTTTTTCCCCTCACTTCAGCAGATTGGTACAATCAATTATACATTATTTCATACAAAAGGTCTACTATAGAAACATACAGTTGTTAACTCTTCCTCAGAAGAATTGCACCGCTCAAGGGAAAGTAAGTAGCGAACCCACAGTTCTCCAACCCATGGACAGTTTCTTGTGGCCCTAGCATAAGCTTCTCTCACAATTCTTGTTGTCTGTGAAGCAAGCATTGTTAAAATATGAGTGGTTGCTAGATAAAATAAAAATGGGAATAATAGGAGAGGGCACAAAACCTTGAATGTTTTATCCAGATAGTGAGTGTAATCAAGCCAGAGGTCATTAGATAGAGGAAACTCAGCGATGGCTCGTTCATACAGGATCTGTATGCGGGCAGGATCTCCAGATGAGTGTTCAAAATTCAAATACGCCTGCAGGAGCATAATACACACAAAAGAAACATAATCATATGTTCTCATATGAAGAGCTGACTACCTTCTTTCCAGAAAATACACGTGAGAATCAGATTTACTAAGATCTGTTTTAATAACAATGAGAATCTACCACAAATCCCAGACTTTGTTTCTTTTATAAATATTGATGAGCAATATCAGTAAACACAACGGATATGTAACTACTATGAACGTGTGGATAGGGTTGGTACACTGACTTATCATAATAGGGAAACAGAATACGTGAAACCCACCCCAATCATTTTTTCTCAACTCCAGCAATAGTTTCAGCAATTAAGTCGCAAATAATCACGATCACAGCCTAAAGAGGGGTGGGGAGAACTTGTCCAGCCTTATGTTTATAAGTTTCCTTGACAAGTCAAGAAAGTGATTGCTCAACGGCAGGTCTCACTGACCTTTTCAAGACAGTAAATTACTCTGCTTCTTTAAGAAAATCAATATCTATAGGTGAAGTGCCATGCACAAGTCCTATATTGCTACTGATTCTAGTCTATGGCAGGACTAGATTATAAATAGTGTAGAAGGAAACGGGAAATGAGAAATAAGAGCAGAAGCTGCAAAAGCAGAATGCAGTGGTTAAGATTTGAACCTCGTACAAGTTGGTTAAATTAACTATTAGTAATTTAGTAGGTTGGAACTTAAACCTATCATGAACTTATAAAGTAACTTAATTAATAATTACAAATTCCTCTCTCAATTCTGAGCAGGAAGGAATGCGAATTATATAACTAGGAAAGTACCGTGAACTCTTCAAGTTTTCCCGGGTCAGCCTCCTCCTTGGATATTTTTCCTTCAAAATCAGCACGTGCATTCAGCATCTCTAGTGCCTTCTGATATAGAGAGACAACATTAGATGGAAGACCAACCAATTCGCTACTGTTAACATCAATGAAGCTCCCCTGACTGGCTTCCCACTCCTTGTAAGTGAGAAGAGTTGATCTAACATTAGCAAGGGGAACAGACAACTGACGATGGAATAAATGCCGGATCCGCTGGACCTGTTTTTCTTTTGACTGCAAAATAAGGGTGGGAAATAGATTATAGAAGATTATACACGAAAGGAATATATGTATTAACAATACGTATAACATAGTTTAATGGGGAGACGTAAGTGTGAAGCTAAAACAGTTTTTCAAGAAACAAGCACAACTTTAAGTCACTGAATTTAGACAAATCATGCGTTCCTCCATCCTGTAAACGATCGCAGAGATAAAGGTAAGAATGTTTAACCTAGTCTTCTTCACATCTATCCTGTAAAGTCACTGATTTAGAGAAAACATGCTTCACTGTCCCATGCAGCATTCATGTACCCCCATGCTATAATCATTCGCAGAGATAAAGGTAAGAATGTTTAGCATAGTC
>JAYMSH010000407.1:0-11427 GCA_036897905.1 Aragoa cleefii | reverse complement strand
CCACAGTGAGGGACTTATACTGCTTCTGTTCCATTATATTAATCGAAACCTTTTCTTCTTGATGTAACTGATACTTGCACTGAAATCACAAACATTTAAAAGAAAGTTTTCAATTTGGTAAGATATCCAGAGCGTATCATATGTCACATGTTATAAAAGCAATACAACATAGCATAATATACCATGACAAAGCAAATAAGATACTAACAAAGTAGAAATCACCAAATGTGGACTGAAACTTAATTATCAAGTGACAAAAAAGTCCACTCCATTTTTTAACGCATACGAGTTATAAATGATTACTATCTAAAATGTACTACTATCCAAGAAGAAGCTAGATTGTATATATAAGAACAAAACTTGCAACGATCTTGATTACATTCCCATACAGTTAAATATACCTACATCTACTGACGAAACCATCTTTGTGAAGCTTTCCGAATAATCAAAGCCAAAGAATACTTACAAACACTACATATATATACACATCAAACCACAAAAGAAGAGCAATACAGGAATGCCAAGAAATCAATTACCAACAGGGATCCCCCAAAAGTGAATTCGAAATCATTCGAGCAAACTAAAGATGTACTGTACTAAGAAGAGATTTGCAGCTTGAACTAGTGAAGAATCTGCATCGATATTTAACTAACTCTGATCAATCGTGAACTACGTAACTAAGATGGTACTTATAAAGGAGTATAAAATGAGGAAACTTGACAAAGCCTAAAAAATATCAGACAACTCATATGAAAAAAACTATACTGAAACTTCAGTCATCTGAAAGCATAACTGAAAATGCTAAAAATTGCCAGAAAAGGGTGTTATGCAGTGACCCACAAAAATTACTGTAAATATCAAATTTCCTGCAGCAAGTATTAACCACATATGCTTATCCAAAAATATCTACTCGTCAACAGACAACAACCTAATAAAAGCAAAAACGGAAAACAACAAAATACAAGATCCTGGTGCAATAAGAACCTCAAGTTGATTCATGGTTATTATTACAATCCGGAAAGATTGATATTACACGTCGTACCTTGTGGGATTAGATCGTTATCCTCCCATCCTCAACAAACCATCGCCTGTTCAAGAATCTAACACGACATTTTTAACAAGAGGTTATAGTATTAGTATTTGGAGTAGAGTAGGTGAGTGAAGAAACGATAGATTAAGTAAAAGGAAAGTAAACAACCATGCGAGATTGGATTGGATTTAGATATTTTGGTTTGGATCAAATCAAACTGATCAGTGCAAAAATCAAGAGAGAGAGAGAGACAGTTGAGGAACTGTTACGTGGAGTCTGGGTATATGCCAATCAGCTGGCGTGGATCCATTAGATATTATTTCATCATCCATAAGGTTTTAAAGAGTTGTTTTCGGATCCTGTAGATATAAAAATGAGGGATCATTTTTCATGTCTCATCGTTTGTTTGGAGTACTATCATAATATAGGAATCCATCTCGAACTTTTGTATTTAAAAGATTTTAAATATTTGTATATGTGATTGTTTGAAATATAAATAAGAACTCCAACGTTGTAGGATGGATTTCAAACAATATAAGTTTTGAATACTAAATTTATCTAAAAAGCCATTTGTTCACGATTGGAAGAAATCATAATCGTAATTAAGGAGGCGAATTTTTTTTTTTATTTATGTTTAGTTACGGGGAAAACTATAAATGTAATGTACGAAAATATCACAAACTATTGAAAATTAAAGTCATATATTTAAATTTGGGGGTAATTTTTTTTAAAAAATGTCACATATAAAGGAAAAAAGAAAAGAAAAAAGAGTTGAGAGCTGGACCGCCCCATTATGTCCCCCTTGGACTTGCCCCATCTGGCCCAGATGATAGGACTGATGCAAGTTTTCTTGCATAAAGTTCCATGTTCAAGCTATAGCAACTGGTTTTTGGGGTTCCTGTGCCAAACATTTAACGTGGTCATAAATGATATGATTAAAAAATTCATATTTTCTTTTCTAATTATATATATAAAATCAATAACAAACTACACTTTAAAATATAATTTAGTTTAATAATCTTTGAAGCAATATCCTCTATCACACCTTCAAAACTTCATTTTTTTCTATTTTTTCCCCAATCTTTAGGTATGTTGGTTTGAAAATGGGGTCCGAAAAATTGGGGATCATGTACGAGCACATCATGTTATTGTGAATATAATTGGGGAGAGAATTGGTGTGGAGTGTGAATCAACTTCTTGTTGTATTATGAGCATCATCTTTATCAGCCACGTCAGTTTGAAGTGTGATGTTTCGTCGGATTTCATTTTTAGATGTCGTCTTCCAACCCATTAAACTTGGTACCTTAACTATATAATCCAAAAACTACCTACTCCATTATGATTTTGGGACCGTTTTTATAATTGTGGCAAAGTGAAACTAAATGGAATGTAAGTTAACTCAGATAATTGAAAAGGTTTACATGGATATGAATTTCATGTTACTTATTCGCCAAAACACAGTGATTCATTTAGGACTCGGATCAAATTCACTTAAAAAGTTCTCCAAATAAGTCAACTGACGGAGAAGGTAATTATGTTTCTAAATCACTAAAAACCCTAAAAACAAATCTGTTGTCGTTTAGTTAGCGAGGATACTCTCATTTGAATGACCCAGGTTCAAGTCCTGGCAATGGAAACCTTTTTGCTAATTTTTTGGCAGTCTGTCCACCCCCATAATTGTTTTGTTTGCAACTTCCGATATCACTATGCTGTCAGAGGCAATGGTCAAAGTGTGGCCTGCATCAAGCTCATGATAAGATCATCCGAACTAGTTTGATAATAAGGAGAGGAATGAAACTCTGGTATACGTTCTTGTCAAGAAAGTTGGACTTGTCTGGACATCAGGGAACGCATTCAAGTTGAGACCGGTAGAATCAGTGAGTGAACTGAGCAACTAGATAAAAGGTTTGTGTCCCGAGTTTGAAATTATTCTACAATCACTACTCTGATGTTTTGTTCTACAAATAAGCCTGTTCACTCACAATATGGATCGGATTTCCATATTGAGTAGTTAAAGCAGACTAGTTTGACTGGAGAAGAGAGAACGTTCACCACAAAAGCATAACTAGTGAACCCATGGCAAAGTAGAGGCTGCTTCAGAAATGTTAACTGACACTACGATCCTAGATGAGTTGCTAGTTACTGGAGTACTTACTGCTACTTCATGTCCCTAGCGACGGCATAAAGTCCAATATGTATACATGTACCAAAACGGGGCATCGATAGAGTAACATAAGCTGTCATACTTTTCACCAAAATCCGTTAACCAGGACAGCAGCTAGTAGAAGCTTTGCTAAACAACTATATCTTCCCCTTCTTCACCCTAAACAAAAACCGTCACGAGAAACATTCCAACCACTATATTTCATTAACAAATCGATACTCCGTGTACTCAACTCACCTCATCACTGCCTTCATCAGATTCATCTCGCTAATCACCACATCCTCTTTAACAACATCCCACTTTGATTCATCAGATTCATCATCATCAGTCACGTCAAAGCTACACGATCAGCAAAAGCCACATTAGCAAGTTGAAATTGAGATATAACTAAGAAATTTATGATTCGGTGTCATACTACATAATCGTAAATTTTCAGTCACATCACACACTTACGAATTGCAAGTTGTAAGCTTCCATATCTCGCTCATATTCCTCAAGCAGCTTTTTTGCCCTCGTGAGATAGGGTGCTTTCTCCTATTACAGATTTAATGCCACACCATCAAATCTCACGCATACAAGTTAACCACAGCGACATATCAGCGAGAAAGATTAAATCAAAATATGCTCGTCTGATATCTCAAATCAATATTATCTTATTGCTCATTGAAATCCACCTGCTACAGCGACCCCGGTTAACCTACATTCATCCATCCCATTAACAGTGTCAAATAACAACTAACAACAGCAAAATCCAATACAAGTGCGATCAAAATCAACTCACCGCAGCAGAATTGCCCGGCTGATGCACCCTGACATCCTGCCTACGTAAATAAGGTACAAATAATCAATTTAGAAAACACAAGCAACACTTCGATAACAAGTTACGACGACAACAGAAAATCCAGTGAAAAGGCATAAACGACGAGAATCGAATCTACATACAGGAAAAGTTGGAATGCAGTTAGAGGCTTTGTCGGCGGCTTACGCAAGGACTAGGATACTTTCCTCTTCTGCTTCTTCGTACATTACAAAAGTACCTTAACTTTACAGTTTTCCCTAACAAAATGAGAGTAGTAAAATAAGTAACTTAAACTTCAATATTCAGTTATTCACTATTTTAATCAATATTCATTACTCTAATCTAATCATAATCATAGTAACTGAAGATTACCCTGGCAAATGAAACAATAGTAAAAATTCAAATATAATAAGACCAATACAAATCGCATTAATTAATTATAATACTGAACAACGCAAAAATACGGACAATTCTCAATTGAAGAAGACGGGCAAAGTAACTTCAAGTACGTGATTCAAAGAGTAAAAAAGGAGGTAAAAACCAGAAAAAATCATTTTGATTTACCGCTCGGTTGATTTGAGCCTCTCGATTTCGGTGAAAATGCTTCGACGAGTACCAAGCTCATCGATACCAATCTCCTTGAGGTCTTCGTACGAGAGGAGGTGGAAATTTTCGGAATCGACTCCGTTGCACAACATGAGGTATTAGTAGGTTGTGTCGCCGTCGCACACTCGCTCGATCAGGTCGTACAGAGGGTTGTTCTCGTTGGGTTCGTTGCTTGAATGCTTCGCCATTGATGGTTTCTTCGAGAGTTGTGTAGGGGCTCAGTAACTGGTATAGTAACAAGTAAAAAATTAAACACGCGAGCGACCCTTTGTATTCTTGGTTTCTACTCCATTTCACTCCTATTTAAAAGAGAAAGAAAAATGGAAAAAATAGCTACTAACATTATCAATCTACGAGCGATTCTTCCTTATCTTACTCAACTCGATCCGACCCTACATGCAAAAATACAGATACGGATAGATTACGGACATAAACATTACAATGCGGGTAGGGTGCAAATGGATAGGAGTAGGGTAGGAACCTGCTCTTTCAGAACTCTTAATGACCATGGTTTCGCTCTAATGGCCGTGGAACACTGTTGTTCTTACAAGCTATCTCTGTAGCCTGTTGAGATTGACTCGATCCACAAAAATCGGGTATCATGGCATTACATTTGTACTATAAATACAAAAATTTGTATTATAAATATAATATGTATCCAGCCCAATATTTTTTTACTTAAAAAACACCGCATTCAAAGCACTCTATATATATTTTGCTAACTTAATCTAACTCGACAAGACTTAGATCGAATTAGTATCGCGTAGGCCTATTCTTTTACTTGAAAAATACACCGTCTACTTCAGTTTTAATAAATTTTGTATAAATAGTCGATTAAATTCAGTTCAGGTTATGTCGGGAGAATTAAAAAATAGAGCCATGTGCATAATGGTAGAACTAATAAATAGAAAAAGGTTTCCGGAATTAGCGAGTACGACAGTCGCTATATGCATGCTTGGTTCTTTCCTTGATTCCCACATATACCCGTCACTTCTTCTTCTAACTTTCTGTGATGCACATTTTGCCTGTATTTATAAAACAAGTTCCTTTGAAAAATTAATTAGCACATTTCACCCTGTATGACACCGTTCTTATGTTCATGATGACAAACATTTCAGTCAGTATGAGCTCTAAATCTGCTGATGATACATTTAGTAGGATCATCAAGATCATACATTTTCAGCTCTAAATGCATGATCTTTGCTCTTTTATTTGCCTATGGTGCACATCAAAACCATAGGTCATTCAAACTTTGTTAACTTTGTTAACACTTTCGTAGATCAGTGGTCATTCAAACTTTGCCTATGGTGCACATCTGCAGTCAGAACATACATTTTTCGAAAAAAGACTTAGAATGGCGAATTCGTAGATCAGTGGTCATTCAAGCTTTGTTAACACTTTCTAGAAATGACAATATGAACGAAAAATGCTAAACATTTGGCAGAAGACTTCGAGCAATGGAGAGAAATCAAAATGTTACTTATAATTGGAGAAAATCAAGAAAACGGCATCACACAGAGTACGGATTTACAGAACAGCTCGATCAACAAATTCAACACATAGTTATACCAGTCTGAAACATTAAAGGGGGGGCAACCATATGTTGCTCAATTGCTGCACCCCCCGAAAACCCCTCAACAGCAGATAGGCTAAAGATAATGAAGTAAATAACTCCATTTACAGCATCATCTTGTTAGTAGTCACTCCTAGAAGATATCCACTTAGAATTCCTCATCATGTAGTAGAAAAACAGCTGGTGCTGTTTTAGCGGCCTGACCGTATTTAGACATACAGTACTTCTTGTGAACACCAGTCAGCTTGCCTGTTCCAGCCTTCTGGTGGAAAGTCACCATCTGTTTCGCGCATTCCCTACAAAATCAAATATATAACAATCAATGTATATTACTTGAAACAAAAATCGTCTGATTCGTCTAACTTAGTCATTTTGCTTTTATACTCACATCAGCTGATCTTCAGTGTAGTTAGTGTGCTTCTCGCTTGTCTTGCTCCACTGCCTATGGCCAAAGAGAGTACACTGGGCTGTAAATATTGCAGCAGCTGCTAGCATGGAAGGTGGGAACCTCAGCATGTCGTAATCCACAAGGCACAGCTCGATTATGTAGAAGGACAGCATATCCAACTGTTTTACCAAAAGATGTCACAAATCAGTATACTTTCTCAATTTAGGTAACTTTATAAATTATAAACATAGATTAAGTTAGTAGTATTATTATAAACTGACCTTCTTGTCAGACTGAGCGGCTTTGAGAAAGCGCCTCATGAACACGTACGGGGCTGGGACGGAAAGATTGAACTGTAAGGTATTCACCATTAATTTCTCCTGTAAGCAAATAAATAATCAAACAGTTCATTAAACTCCCATAAAAAAACACAGAAGTTGAAATTTAATCTGAATTATTAATCTAAAATATCATACCATGTCAAGTACTTCTTTCCTGCAGTACGCTTTATCGGATATCAGTATTAGGTCCTCGACAACAGGGACGGAGACTTCTTCATACTTGCATGCAAGAAGCATGGCAGTGACTCCAAGTAGCTGAAGTTTCTTTCTCGCAACTGAATGGACAGCTAAAAACCGGTCAATGAGATTGACGGTTAAGTATAAAGTCTCCTCCATAAGCTCGAATTTGTAATGCACCTGCGCACATTTAATAGTTTCAATGTTTGTGTAAGTCTACAATTACAGAAATTAGCTTTCAATACACAAGGAGAGCATTTTAGTTCGAAATTCAGTTTTACCTCAATGAGCCAGTCAATGAGGATACCTCGCATCCTGTCATTGATGTCAAATTGCTGCGACATGTAGTCTGGAGGGACACAGCTAAGATTCTGCATTCGGTATCAAACAGCACAAAAATACAAAGCAGCAAATAGATACCGTTAGTAAACGAGTTAACATAAACTGAATGGTAAAACTATCATACGAACGTCTGCTTAAGCAACATGTAACACAAAATATCACATAGCATTAGTAAATTGCTTAAAACAAACTGATCTGTTTAAATATCATAGGAGAAAGCCTTCTTAAACAAGTAGTAAAATTTGACCAACATTTTACTCTGCTTTAGTAATATCTCTATATAAAAATGTATATTGTGATTACATATGCATGACTAAAGGGATACATAAATAGATATTTCACCTCTGTCTTTTTGTAATGAGCATAAACATTGTCGATATACTCAGTAACTGCTAGTGGATTGTTCTTGTCACAGCTATCTATGTCAACTATTAGCTCATCCTCATCCATGTCTTCCATCTCAGCGTCCTGCACCGATTTGCAGCATCGAGAAATTTGTACTTGTCGATAAAAGCACAAGTTAAACACAAAAACATAAAGACAATGAATACCATTTGGTCAATCTCTTCCAGCATTGCTTCTGTGTGCTGCACATACATTGGCACATCATGATTGTCCACAGCCTTGTACTCGTCATCCGAATCTATTATAATGCAATCTTCATTACTTGCTCCTGAGTGCACTTGTGGCTTGACTTCCTTAGGGAGTGATTGCTTCTGCTCTTTTCCAGCCAATTGTGAAGCAAACTTTCTATACATTCATCAAGAACATAAGCATAAGAACAAATTTCAGCCTATTCTAAGGCTTGAATTGATTAACACTTAAAGCCATATCAGTTGATATCTTCAAATTCTTCAATTTATTAATAAAATACCAAAACTAAAGAAACAGGCTAGCATTATATTTTCTATAACAAACCAATATATTAGCCAACATCCTATTTTCCGATCCAACCGATTGAATGGATTAAGCCTTTCACTCTAGATCATTCATGATGTCTCTCATTTCTTCAAATCATATACCATAGGAACTAAAGAGAAAAGCTCATAAGACTCTTCTACACATCAAGATTTAAAATCTAAATAAAAATACACTGAATCATTAGCCCACCTATTATCGTATTCTACCAACTGAATGGGTCATTTATTTCACTTCAGATCATCATTCATTCAAATCATGAAGCAAAGAACAACCATAACTAGAAAATACTAACACGATAAGACTCTTCTACACAGGCATCAAGATTAAAAATCTAAATAAAATTACACCGAATATCCCACCTATTATCGGATTCTACCAACTGAATGGGTCACATATTTCACTTCAGATCATCATTCATGCAAAGCATGAAGCAAGAACAACCATAACTAGAAAGTACTAACATCATACCTAGTGACAGGTCGATGGACCCGAATAATCGGAATCTTATTATGCCCGCCAGCATTTTTCCTAAACAAAGATCAACAGTAAACATGAATAATAAGGGACTACAACATTAATGTGACAAGAAAAGGAATCAACTGAAAAAGACTACCAAGGGTTTAAGAAAGCTCACTCAGTCAAAACCCCTCTTTTTGGAACAGTTCCTATGATGTTACTAATTGTACTCAAAGCCCTTCTGTTGTTTCCAACTCCTGTACCCGATTTCCCACCTCCAGGCTTCAATAACCCTATAGAAAACATAATTCCACGATTCAGATTATACGGCATTATAGTTTCATTCAATCAAAGAATCAAACAGTTTACATCAGAATAAAAAGAAACCAAACAAGAACTGAACTTTCAAATCACCTTGAACGTTTGAAGGCCTAATCACATTCAAACCCGGAAAATTCTCGTCTGATCTTACTCCCATCTTGAATTTCTCAATAAAAGCTACTGCAAATTTGAAATTAAACAAATAAAAGACAAATTCAAGAACTCAGAAAAAATGAAGATGAAACACAAAAGATGCAGATGAAATACAAAAGAGATTCAAATAATAAAGATTTGATGATAAACAAGAAAACCCAGAATAATAAATCAATAAAAAAACAAGATCAAAATCGAACATTGGGAGGAAAAAGTAAACAAAACCTTGAATCAAGAAATCTCTTTATACATACACTTCTCAAGAAACTCGCAAGAGAAAAGACGATTGATCTCAAAATCATAAACCCATCGCTTTGAATCTATAAATCAAACAACGGACTGTGTTTCTTGATTGATGTTTGAATTGACTTTGAGAAGGGCGGTGGAAGAGAGAAGAACAACTTAATTGTTTTTTCTTACAATACGAAAATATATGACTTTCTCTGTTTATGAAGATTTGAAAATAACGGCTAGTAAAATTGGGCCGTACGATTAAACGACGCAATGTTCCGCGTTTGGCTAACGGTTCTTTCTTTTTTGCTTTTTCCTGCCCCATGTGCTTTGTTTGGTGTTGGTTTTAAAAGAAATCATTATTTGTTGGATTAAGTGACACTAAATTCTGTTATTTTGCAATGACTGAGAAGTGGTATGTGGTTTGGAAATGTTTTAAGCTGGCATTTCCTTCTTTACTATTTTAAAGTAGCTCAATACCGATTTACGGAACTCCTGATGGTAACAAATTATAATCACTTACATATTTTATCGATGACATCAAATGCTAACTTATTGAGTTACTGGTTCTATCGATGACAGCGAAGGCAGTACCGATTTGCATGACTCCGATGGTAACAAATTATAATCACTTACTTATTTTATCAATGACGAGAGTATTAAGTTACCGAAACTAAGTCATGAGTAGTCAACAACCAACATGTATTTAATATTTTTATGTTCGTGTTTTCATTGGTATTCTAAAAACTTATCATTTAACGTACCGTTAACGAACCACATTTTTATATGCAAATTTGAAAATGACAGACATCGCCTCATATAATCGGTGTTCCATCGTTTTAAAATAAATGACTTTTCTGCATGACGCCCTCTTATCAAGTTTGACATTCTTCTAAAAACAATAGTTATATTAAAAAAGATTGAGAAATCCTAGTACATTTCATTTATGTTTGCATCCTTAAATTGCTCCATCTTTTTTGTAATGTAGAAGCTAATTTTCCAAAAGCTCAAGTAAACTACATAGAAACCTTTTCCACCATCAATGCTAAGCTAATGATGAGATTTTGATTTTGAAATGTTGCATGGAGCGTGGAAATTGCCACTATCTCTTCTCTTTCTCCTTTTATTAGTAGGGATCACATATTGCTATGTATCTGCTATTGTTCCATAAATTAAGCATTCAATGTTCACTTATTTGGTCTTAAATTCGTAGCCACTATCAAATTTATTAAGATGATAAGAATGTTAAAAGTTGAATCAACGGGTCAACTTGAAAGCAGGTTTTTAGAGCCAACAAATTCGAAGTTGAGAGATATAACCATAAAAAGAGTCGTGCATGATTTCTTGAATTTTAGACTAAATTTATATAATTGGATCTAAAATACGAGATGAATGTGCGAGGATAAGACGCAAAGTTTGCAATAAAACTGTGTCTTTTTGAATGAAACATTTGATTTTTGGTCTTCGATGGTCTGAACAAGATAACATAAGCTGACAGTGGGCTAGCTGTAGAATACTGCGATGCTTGCAGGGCACACTGCACAACAGTGCCAGGCCCTCTAATTGTTAAAACGTTGAGTTAAGTGTCATTAGTTTATTTAATCACAAGGCTCCCCCAATTAGTATTTTTATAGCGTTCCCAGACCATGAAAAGTCAGGCCGTTTGGAACGCTTGTAACTGATTCGATTGACACCAAACAAGCATCACTCGAGTTTGTTCTTGAATTTAACAATGAATGTGCGTACGTCTAGTCAAAGTAGATGAGTTTTGATGAGAAATAAATTCAAAATCAAACCTACTCAAATCCCGCCCGAATGCAGGGTATAGGGGATAAGATTTACGCAGTCATACCTGTAAGGAGACTGTTTCCGAAGAGACTCCCGGCTCAAAAAAAGCAGACCTTTAAAAAAAAAAAAAACTAAAA
>JAYMSH010000406.1:0-11428 GCA_036897905.1 Aragoa cleefii | reverse complement strand
TACCAGAATTTAGTCCTTACCAACAAAAAAAAAGAAAGGAAATTATTGCCTGCTTGCACTGATCCGACTATCCGTACATAAACCTTGTTGCTTGAATTTCTCAATGCCATTCAAACAACTGCTGCAATTTAGGCAACTTTCGTTCACATTCAACTATAGTAGCTTAAATTTGTGGTTAGTGGATTAAAATAATGCAGCAAATCTTAGATCTGCCCTAGTAAACAAGTCAACAAGCATCCTTATTTAAGGATATCTAACTACTCATTACTACTTAAACTGCTTGAAAATGACATTTCATGCTTGAATATGAACAATTACTAATTTAAAACTAAACGAATTTATTATACTTCCCACAGTTTGCCTGCTACATATATACCACACAATTTTTATGCCGTATTTATGACGTATGCATCTCCAGATAAAATCTGCACAACATTAATTCTCCAATTTATTACTCTCTCTCTCCAAAAAAATTCCTAGGTCCAAATAATCAAGAACAGAAAAATCTAAACTTGAGCAATAAAAAGTGAATCTTGGGCTAATATCAGCAACAAACAAGAACCAACAACACAAATAGAGTAGTTTGCAAACATAGTAACCAAACAAAACATTTAAAGCAAAACCCTACTCAGATTATTTCCAAAATTGTAAACCCAAATGATGCAAACAAACAAAATCACAAGTATATGAAAGGAAACCTGGCATCTGGGCTGTAGAAGCATCCATAAGAAGAAGAAGAGCGTAGAAAGAAATAAAGAGAAATGGAACTCTAACAGTACCCATTTCTTCTCTTCTCTTCTCTTCTCCCAGAGTGATGAAACAAAAGAGATAGTACTAATAAGAGTGTGAAAATGACTGAGAAAGAAAAGTGAACAGATTGGAAAGTGAGCGCAATACAGCAGTGTGCTTGGAAAGAAGAAGAGTTGGATATAAATTTGTGTGTGTATCTATAATATATTATTAAAATTGTGTGGGATTAAGAAAATGAAAGATCAGGAGCTAAACAAATAGATTAACAGTCTTACTTGAGAGTGCTGTTGTTGAGTTTTGTTGATTGTGGGATCAAGAAATCAGGAGAGGGGGAGAGAGAGATAAATGAGGGATTTTCTCTTTTAGCTCGAGAATTGAAGTTGAGCAAGGAGACTGTTTCTAGCTCATTCTATTAGACTACTTCCTATGTGACCGTTCGGTTGATAAAACTAGACTGGATTAGGGCCGTATTTTGGATGATTTTATGTCCGGTTGAACTGTCTTAGAATCCTATAAGCCCGTGATTATCATGCCACATCAGCCTAATCACCTATTTATTTGTCATGGCTCTAACCTCCGATTAATAGTAGCTTTATATGGATGCATGTTTGTGTCTAATTGAAGATATACTCTCTCACTATTTGCATTGATATTTTAGTAAGATGTTCACCATTCAACTTCATGAAATCTATACACTGCAATAAAACACTAAATCTAAATAAGCTATATTGTTAAACAAGGAATAAAATCACATTACTGAAAAAGGAAGGAAAAAAAAAAGCAGAATATTCTGGCCTAAATATTTGCAAGAATTAAATGGTTGCCAAAAAAACTCTTCGAAATTTTCTCTTAACTCAATTTTTCATGAGTAATTTATGATTCCAATTTAAATTTTCTTTGAACACAAATTTATATAACCAAATACAATACAATAGAGAGTTTTTGGCATTATAAATTACTCCTAAAAAATAGCGCACCTCATTTATTCTAAAAAGGTTCAACACAACCCTTTCAACATTACAATTTGATTGATAATGTTAGCGTTTTCTCGTACATTATATCAAATTACAAAAGTATTTGATAATTAATGGTGATATATAGAAATCATAAAATGAATCATTTATTAGAAATACAACAAAGTTGGGGTATTATGCATTACAAGTATTAAAATGAAATTTTTTTAAGCGGTTTTGAACGTTGGGTACAAATTTTGCAAGAAAAAAGGTTGCGCACCATATGAGACAAAAATTTAAAAGTTGAGCACTTTTTAAAATTTTAAATCATGGATGTTTAAAGGTGCAATTTTTTTTGGTGTATCATAACCTTTTTCATAATTGGTGATTTTGTAATTTCTGCTCCCTATGTCCCATATTAAACATTATATTTTGATTTTTCTGATTAGTTATTTTCGATTTTGATCATAAATTACTTTTAAAATATACTGAAAGAAAAACTTAAAAAGAATATATTGTAAAATACCAAAATATATATTTTCACAATATATTTTAAAAAAAATTCTCGTATAATTTAAAAATAATTTGTGGTCAAAGTCTAAGATAGCTGACCCAAAAAAATTAAAGTTTAGTGTATAATATGGAATGAAGGGAGTATATGTTTTTAAATTTAAAATGTTGGAGGGGTTATATTGCACCTTTTCTGAAAGATACGAGAGGTAAATTGACTATACACTAAATATTGGGAATGATATGATTTTCATGAGTAACTGAGGGAGTAATTTGTAGAACAAACCTGCAATATACACATCATTAGTAGACAGCTCAACTGAACATAGTTTTGGTGATGGACTTGTAACTTGAACAAATCTAATCCAATCTAATCTTAGAACGGGCCAATCGTTTGTATGACCAACCGAACATACACTACCTTTCTTTCTCATGGTAATCCGGTGTTTTGGACTGAAAAATTTAAAATTATTGTCTTGGTTCAACTAGCAAAACATTTAATTGAATTGGATCAAACACGACCATCACACTAAAATCTAAAACGACATGTGTAATTTAATTTAGGTTAACCTCTCTTTAATTTAAAATATTCATAATTAAACTCAGTTCAATAAATAAATTTATACTAAAATGATTTCAATTCAGTTTATATTAGTTTAATTTTAATTCCTGAAGATGACTTTATTTAATGCAAAATTCCTATAAATCAGATAGTACGTAACCTTATCTAACACAAAATTAAAGAGGACATAAACTTATTTAACACGAAATTGTATACATTTTAGCGTGACATTTAATATAAAGTATGGTGTTTGGCTCAATCATGACACCCTCTTTACCATACTTGAAGTATCATGACTTGTCAAAGTTGTAACAATAAATGAGAACTTAAATACAGATCAAATGAACAAAATATTCTTGCCTGCTTAATTGATAAAAGTAAAGCTCATAGCTTTGAATTTCTATGAAAGTAAAAGTAAATCTGTAATTTATTGTAATTACTTTGCACAATATTCTTAAATCTCGAATTTTCTAAAGAAAGAATGGAAAAAATTCAACTAGTCAACATAAGGATCAGCGTGGCAGCATCTTATTGGGTGGTTTTCTGTACCAAACCTTTAAAAAGTAAACGTGACGTGAGAGACGACGAGGTTAGCCCACAAGCTGGTGGTTGCGTATATGGACTACTCCATAATCCATATATTCCGATAAAACATGTCATTTTACCTGATTATGGAAATTAAAAATTGCGGTACTTTCAAGAAATTGCGGAAGAGTCACAAAAGAAAAGTGGAAGTGTTTTCTTCATAACATGAGTTTAAGTTATATTATTTTCAATTGATCATAGTAAAACTAAATAGAACTTAATAGATTGGACTCAATCAAACATAATTTAATAGAATAAAATTCATAAACTGATTTAATTGTACTATACTGATCTCTCAGTATCTTTTAAGTTAAAGATAAAATGACAATACGTCCAAACTATACAGGTAAAAAAGTTAAGAAAATTATATCATGAAAAATACAAAAATAGTTCATAACATAATTTTTTACCACTTTTAACGGTATAGTTTAGTCAAATACAATACGTAAAAGTTAAATTTGATGGACAGAAAGTTAAATTTGATGGACAGAGTACACATTATATCATACCTTAGGGCAATTAAGTAATTAACTATTCTAAGTTAAAAAAATAAAAGACATCTTATATTGAAGATTAATCTCATGACCTCTCATTTTTTTATGTCATAGTTTACTGTATAGCTTTGACATGATAGTTTACTCTCATTTTCAATTCTATTTCATAAATTATAAGTAGCATAACCAATTAAACTCACAAAGCTGGCTTAACTAGTTTGGTATTACTAACATTAGTTCAATCTCGCACTGTTCTAATTACAATTTTTTTATTATCAAAGTAAACTTATGTAGAGAGTACAAGTACATCACAAGGAAGCAAACAAAAATACAAATCAAATTCTGCCTTTGGAACACGTAGATTTTTCTCCCCGGCTCTCCTTTGTCTTCCTCAGGGCTTTTCCTAATTATTTCCAGCACTCCCGGGAGGCCAGGTATGGCTCTCCTTTGTCTTCCCCATGGTTCCTCCTAATTATTTCCGGCACTGCCAAATTAGCTCCCTTGTAAAGTGACATGAGTCGCTCATTGGATTGATGAACCGACCTTATGAAATATCAAAGCTACCCTCGTATTAAAAAAATGTTAATTCATGGCTTTTGTTGATTTTCAATTATACCCTCCCCGTAATACCTATTCAAATAATATAATCAAAACAATATTAATTGAAAATTTACATTAAAATAATGTTTAATCTCAAATAATCACTAAAATCAAAGTCAGTCTTTAAAAAATAAAAAACTCAAAATCAATTTTTTGTCATCATTCAGCTTATCATCGTTCGGGATCGGATTTAGGGCTAATGAGTAGTGTTAATACTGTTAAATCCAGAAAAGTCTAATCCTGTTTTCTTCCTCAGAAACTTGTTATCTTCCTTGCACAATCAGTCAACATAAGCTCAGAAAACAGTTCAGTTGATTATGGCAGCAAGCTTTTTCTTCTTACGTTCATTTATCAGCGGAATTAATTCTCAATTTTGGGTCACAAATTTCAAACAGTTTTCTCTGACAACTAGATCTATGAGTTTAACCCAGAACCAATATCAAAGAATGCCCTAGATATTTCCCGTTTATACACTATATTGGGTTGAATTGAAGTGGACGGTGGACGGAATTTGGACATATAATTAGGAAGAGAAGAGATGATCAATTCGAGGTTGAGGTTGCAGGTGGAGGATGGATGAACGATTTGGTTGATTTCATTATATATCTAAATTTTACAATTATATCTAAGTTGTGAGTTAATTTAGTGTAAGGATTAGTATGGTAAGATGTAAAAAGTAGAAAATGGGTGAATTTGTTAAGTCATTATCTTGTATAAATAAGGAAAACGAATAGGACGACATGGGCAACGACACGTGGTGTAAAGTTAGAGCTTGACTGATGTTAGTCAGGGAGACACTCTGACAGACCATAGAAAATTTCATCCTCCTAATGGAATTGAAATGAACTAAGTTAAATTGAATTTATTATTTTTTAACTTCAAGAGAACGGAGTTTTAATCATAAGGGAAAAATCAAACCAAACCAAACATACACAATTCCCGCATGTAGGCAGGGTATGTGGAGGGTAAAATGTACGTAGTCATATTCGTAGAGACTCCTGACTCATATGCAACTAGGACAATTACTATGCACTTTAGTATTTTTCTTATGTATTAAGTTAACCTCATGATGTTCTGCATGCCCCAGGTGCCGCAGCTCTCACATTTAAAAGAACAAAACTCTCATTTAAAAGAAGAAAGGCGTTTATTTGACCCTTAAATTAAGGGATAATTACATTTTAATTAACATATATTTTCAAAATTACATTTTATTTAATGAAAAAAACTTATTTCATTTTAGTTCAATTCTCACCCATTTCGTGCTTTAGCTTTATTTTCTGTTCCTTCATTTCCTCTCTCGCTTCAGCACCGACGATGCTATGCTCGCACCAGCTCAAATCCCGCCATAGCCGTGTCATCGTTGCAGAAGTCTCAAAATGATCAAGGATGTGGTTTCTCATATTCTTCAAGTAACAGATCGAGAACTTTAGAAGCTCAATCCTCCATTAATGGCGGATCTAAGCTTCGCAAGCTCTCGCGAGTTTCTGTACTAGTTTTTTCTGGGTATGAGTACCAGTGTTTTTGGCCGGATTCGGGAGTTTTAGCGGCTTTGTGTTTTGGAATTGGTTTTTGAAATTGAGGACTGTTATTTTGGTTCACTTGAAGAAGGCGATGGTGACTTGAAAGTTAGAAGTAAAACTGAAGGTGGTGATGTTTGGACTAGGGGTGCACATAAATCAAACCGAATCGAACCGATCATGAGATTTAATGAATAGTTCGGCTCGTTTATGAAAGTATGTTCGTGTTCGTGTTTGACGAACAACATAAGTTCGTGTTCGTATTCGTAATGAATTTGAAAAGTTCACGAACGTTCGCGAACGTTTTACCTACTTGTGTTCGAAATTTAGTTTACGATCGAACTATTTGTTCGGCTCAAAAATTTGTTCGCGAACAATCTGTTCGTTTGTGTTCACAAACGCTCAACTCGTTTACGAGTAAAATACCACATAGTAATTACATAAATTCAAATACAAAAAAAATAAAAAAATAAATACCACGAGTGGTAAAACGTTCGCGAATATTCGAACATCTGCCTAATTCTCTCGATGCTCAATTCGTTACTAACCAAACATGTTCGTATTCAACCAACTCGAACACGAACTGAGCGTTAACAGAACTTGTTCGCAAGTTTTTCGTTAACGGCTTGGTTCATAAGTACCCCTAGTTTGGACATTTCACTTTTGCCTTTCTCTCTTTCTAATTAGACACGAATAGATTTATGAAACACAAAAAATGATAGTGTTTATGATGATATGGGATGGGGGTTTGGGGGAAACAATGATGTTTCTATTAAATGAGTGAATTGGTTCTTGTCATTCCAAATATTAGATATAAGTGAATCTACGACTACTCTGGGAAGTGAATAGCTTTATAAATGAGTGTATCCCATTGTAAAATAAGTTAATGTTCTTACAAAGTAAGTGTAATCTAAGCAAAGGAAAGCAAAACAAACAAACCCAATTCTTGCTTTTAGGCAGGGTATGGGGAGGGTAAGATGTATTCAATCATACTTGTAAAGAGATTGTTTCCGTAGAGACCTCCGGCTCTTTATATCAAAGATTACAAAGTGAATGTAATCTCATTTATGTTATGAGTGAATCACACTTCAATATGAATAAATTTCATTGCAAATAAAGTGAATAGAATTATGTTAATTGCTCCGGAACAATCATGAGTTTATCTACAAGAAACACATGCTTAACCCGTTATATAGTGAGTGAATCCATTACAAAATGAGTGTATTCCATTTATATTATGAGTGAATCAACTACAAAATGGATTAATATTATCGAGAAATGAGTGAATCCCTTAGTATAATGAGGGAACTCATTGCAAATGATTGAATTCCATTTATCTTAGGAGTGAATCACACTACAAAATGAGTGTACTTCATTTATATTATGAGTGAATCTCAATGCAAATCAAGTGAAAATAATCTTGTTATTTCTCTCGAACAATTAGGAGATCATCTTCAAGAACTACGGACCTCACCCCTACATAGTGGAGTGAATCCCATTACAAAATGGGTTAATGTTATTGAAAAAGTAGCGAATCCCTTAATATAATGAGAGAATCATTACAAAACGACGTAATTTCATTTATCTTATGAGTAAATTCCACTATAAAATGTGTGAATTTTCTCGATGCTATGAGTGAATCCCACTTCAATATTAGTGAATCTCATTGCAATCTAAGTGAATTCATTACACAATGAGTATTCCATACAAAATGAGTGAATTTCATTTTGAAATTTATTTATTTAAAATTTACCGGATGAGATTCACCATCCCAAAATAAGTGAATCCCATTGTTTGAACGCAAATGTTACTCACCCATATTAACGTGAGATTAACTCATTTTATAAAAGAATATAAAAGATATAGAAGTAAAAAGAAAAAGAAAAAGAAAAAAAATACAAACTAAACTTTGAACCGTAACTTTTGGAATTCACTTGCCAAAAACGCTGAATTCACTTGCCAATAACATTGAATTCACTCAATACCAAAATAACGTTGGATTCACTCATAAAATTACACAACAAACATACAGTAACAAAACTAATTAATGCAGATTGTCCAATCTGTATTCATTGGACTTGACCCAACTCAAAATTTTCAAAATGAAATTTTGCAGTAATGGTTGCTATCATCATCATCACTATTTGTCTTTTCTTCTCAAACAAATTGTCTCAAATCAAGAACATACTAAACACATAACAAACCCAAAGTATCAGAAATGAGAAATGGGAAATGTTTCGCTCTCTTTTTCATTCAGATTTAGGTCCAAACTCAACCTCTCCCCCAGATCCAAATTCAACGTCTCCGGAGAATCTTCCGCCGTGTAACGTACCGACGATTCAAGCTCAGTGTCTATCCGTCGCCATGGTAAAAGGGTTAGAAAGACAAGTATTAGATCATTAACAATGGTGCAGAGAGAGAGAGTGGTGTTGAGAGTAGAAACCTGTGCACAGAGAGAAACGGAATAAATGAACAGATTCTTCATATTGTACTGTATGTGCTGCTCCTATTACGTTTCTTTCCTATAGAAACATGTTTTCACTTAAAGATGCATTAAAATGATATAATTTTTCCTTCATTTAATAGAATGAAAGAGACTACCCCTGTATTTTGAGTAAAATGTAGTTCCCCTTAAATTAAAAAAAAAAAAATCAGCCTTTTATCTATTCAAATATATAGTTATTTTTTCTTTCATAAATTAAATCCTAGAGAAACAGTTAAATTTGGATTTGGGTGAAATTTGTTCCTGAACGACGATGTTTAAAGGTGATGGCTGGTTTAAGGGACAAACCCTACCAAACCACAACTGACAACTTTTTCAATGTCGATCAACGCTTCTTTTGTACAGGAAAGTCCCTCTCCGAAAATTACCTTTCTACCCCTATAGTCACGTATATTCTTAGAAACACGACTTTGCTGAGATCGGTACGTTTTCTTCAAAACCTACGTATATTATATGATGAGAATAAAAGCATCTAACCTTATGGGTGAAATAATCGACCTTTTGTATGTAATTGGATAAGTTTAAGCTTTGGAACAAAGAAAGAACACATAGATCTATGCAAAGGCGGAGACATGGGGCTGAGGGGGGCAATCCTCCCCCCCACCAACTTCCAGCGAATCCTTAAATTTCTTCTGTGTAATTACAAAAAAGAAAATTTACATAACTTCACGCTCCCTAAAATTCATGTAAATTAAGAAATTAACAAGAAAGCATGAAAAAATAGGGGTAATATATGATCTTCCATTGTTGGACACTTTCGGAACTTGCAGAGGTCCATGGTTGAAGACGATAACTTCATTTCCTCTCTCAAGAATTGTGGTTTACCACGTAGAATGTTTTATTTTATCTTTTGATAAATTTGTTTCTAACCCCTTTCATTTTTCTCTTTTGCTCCTATTGTGTTTTTATACTGGAATAGTAGTACATGTGTAGTGGGAAAGTAGTTTACATCTTGTCAATTTTTATAGGGTACTTTTTCATTTCATATTAAATTTTAATAATTATCATATATTTGAATGGTTTATTTGAATATTTTTCAAAGTAAGTAAGAAGTCATGGATCAGTTTGCATTATAGTACCCATATGTTCTTTTTAAAACTTCTTATTTTGAAAAATGCACACACATTAAGAAAATTGTGAGAATATGTATAAATAATGATTAAAAGTGATAACGTAAGAGAGATAGTGAAAAAGTAAGTTGTAAAATGTAGTAAAGTTGTAAATATACCAAATCAAACCAAACCTACCCAAAATCCCTCACATAGGCAGGGTATAGGGGTAAGATGTACGCAGTCATACCCAAAAGGAGATCACAGGTTTTGTCACACGTCTCATGCTCACATGCCCAAACCATCGCAGTCTCCCTTCTCTCAGCTTAATATTGCAAGGTGCGATTCCCAACTTCTCCATGTACACCTCATTCGGTATCATATCTAGCAACGTACGGCCACACATCCATCTCAGCATTCTCATCTCCGCCACTTCAAACTTTCGCATTTGCGTAATCTTCATAGGCCAACACTCGGAACCATACAGCATGGCCGGTCTAAAAGTTGTCCTATAGAATTTTCCCTTCAACCTTAAAGGGAAATCTCTGTCATAAAGCACTCCAGTCGCAGATCTCCATTTTGCCCAACCAGTCTTGATGCGATGTAAAACGTCGCTCTCCACATCTCCATCCTTACGAATGATAGAGCCTAGATATTTGAAAATATCCTTTGGTGGTAGAACTTGGGTTTCTATCCTTACCTCATGTTCTGGCTCTTCCGTTTCCACTTCATTTGAAAAATTGCACTCCACGTACTCAGTTTTTGAGCGACTCAAGCGCAGTCCCTTAGGTTCTAAAGTTTGTCTCCACACTTCCAGCTTTAAATTTACTTCCTTCTTCGACTCTCCCACTAGTACAATGTCATCCGCAGACAACATACACCACGGTACCTCATCCTGAATTTCCTGCGTGATTACGTCTATTATGACTGCGAAAAGGAACAGACTTAGAGCAGATCCTTGGTGCAACCCTATCTCCAAAGTGGAAATACGACGTATCTCCCACTGGCGTCCGCACACTAGTATTCGCAACCTCGTACATATCCTTTATAGCCCTGATATACGTCCTCGGGACCTCATTTTCTTCCAGACAGTCCCAAAAAAACCTCTCTCGACACACTATCGTACGCTTTTTCTAGGTCAATAAAGACCAAAAGTAGATTTCTCTTGCGTTCTCTGAATTTCTCCATGAACCGCCTAAGAAGATGGATTGCTTCTATTGTCAACTTCCCAGGCATAAAACCGAATTGATTCTACTTCACTTGCACTTTGCTGCGCAAACGTTGTTCTATAACTATCTCCCAAAATTTAATAGTGTGGCTCAGTAGTTTAAATCTTCGATAGTTCCCACACTCTTGAACGTCCACTTTGTTTTTATAGATTGGTACCACTACATTACTTCTCCACTCCTCCGGCATTTTTTCCGTGTGCAAGATGACGTTAAACAGACGTGTGAGCCACTGCACCTCATACCCTCTTAGGCATTTCCACATCTCAATTGGTATCTAGTCTGTCCCTGCTGCTTTCGACCTACCCATCTGGCTAAGGTCTCCCTTCACCTCATCTTCTGAAATTCTCCCAACGTCGTACTGAGAACCCCGCGTTTGCAATGACTCACCATCCCCCAAACGAAAACCTTGACTCCATGCCTCATTAAACAACTTGCTGAAGTAACTTTCCCACCTCTCTTTAATCTTCGCATCTCTTGAAAGGGTTTCCCATCTTCGCCCTTTATAAACTTAACCGTGGTAATATCCTTACTCTTTTTGGCCCGTGCTTTTGCGAGTTTAAACATATCCTGCTCCCCCTCCTTAGTGTCCAATCTCCTATACAAGTCTTCAAAAGCCCTTATTTTATCATCTGACACCGCTTTTTTTGCTTCGGTCATTGCCTGTCAATACTCTTCT
>JAYMSH010000405.1:0-11432 GCA_036897905.1 Aragoa cleefii | reverse complement strand
TGAGCTGTTTGCTTTCAAGATCTGGATTACAAATTTGGTATTCGGTCTACGATGCTTCAAATGTGGAGAGTTCCAGCTATTCCAAGTACTTCTGCTCCTTCCCTATTAGTTCCTAGTACATGTGTATTGCAGATAGCTTCTTTTTCTGCTGTCATTTGTTGCTGTTACATTCATTTTATATTTTTTGTTAAGTAACGATTCATTAGAATTGATTATAGTTGTGTACACTTGGAACCACTTGCCTGATGGCTTCAGTATAGTCAATGTGATATTCTGTTGCTGGCGTTCTAATGCAAGTTCATTCAAGAATATTCTTCTAAATGTCGCCTTCTTTACAACTCGTGTTACTAACTTCTCAGACATGATTTAAAATCTCAACGAAACTGTCGGATAAATATTGAGACGTCTCGGTTTTCCAGATCACCGAGATGAAATCAATACGGAGCATCGAGTCATTAAAACGCTTAAAAGTATTTTTTTCTATTTAAATTTAATATTTTAATTCCGAAACATTTCTAAAACATCTCAGATTTTTTAAAATTCGAGATGGACACGGAAACTGAGATTTTAAACCATGTTCTCTGAAACTGATGGACTTGGATGAGTGATATTGTATTGGTTTTGGATGACCATTTAGCCCATGTTCTATTCAATTGGATAAACATTGAATTCGATTCAAATCTAATAAATTCATCTAAGTTTATTGCCGTTGTTGTCAATCATTAAATTCAGTTTATTTAGTTCAATTCATTCAAATCTTATCTGCGAATAGAATATGGCCTTAGTAAGGATGGACGCATCTGTTTATAGTAGATGCTGCAGAAGAATAATGAAGCAATATCTTAATATGAAGGCAATAGTAGATGCTGCAGAAGAATAACGAGGCAAAATATATATATAGGCAAGAGAACCATCTTTTGACCTAGAACTGAGCTCACGATTTAAGGCTCTTCAGCAATAATAAGTATAGTTGAGTGGATTACTATGTAGCAGTATGTGAGAAGATCGAAGTTACATTCGGAACCTTGTGAGCGTAAAGGACCTCACACTCGGCATGGCCTTTGGGCGGAGATCTCACAAGTCTAATAAAGAAACTGCGAACTGAATCATTAAACGACGAGATGAAAGTAAACGAGATCAGGGTTAGCTCTCATATGTAGAGGAGCAAAGCTCCAAAAGGAGGGATGAAATCACTCATACGAGGGAAAAAAACATCATTAACTAGGATGTTCTCGATCTAATACTGGATAACAGTGTAAAATGTAGAAAAATTACAAAGCTGAATGAAAATCTATCGTCAGCATCTCAATATCTCCCCACATATTTTTCTTGAATACAAATCGATCTTTTGCGTAGCAATAGAAGACATACTATGTAAAAAGTACACACAGACTACCAAGTATAACAGGCACAGGAGAATGTGCTGACGTAGCTTCAAACTGTCAGATTACTGCAAACAGTAAATATTCAGGGGTGACACTAATTCACTCCATTTGATTGTATCAGAAATGTTACAACTATGGCATGTGGATGACGCAACGCAAGCATTTTCCGTCTCTCATTAGGTCAAATGCCTTGTTTATATCTTCAAATTCCAGATTGTGTGTGATGTAGTTGTCAATCTCAATTTCCTGCAAATAGGACGGAACTTATAAAAGGGAGATATAGTGATAAGTTCAGACACCAATCATTGCAATAACCTAATAAGGTGCGCAAGCAACTGATTATGTTTTTGAAACAAATTGAGTGTTTGAAAAGTCATTATAGATTTCGATTTTGCTGGAAACAATCAGCAGAAGCTGATCTTGAGAAACAGAGTCTGATTTGACTTTTGCAGAAACTAATTTTTAGCCTTATAATGTGCATCACCAAACACTTCCTTTTCGGCTAATTCTACCTTTCAAATCTAATTACACCTACCGAATTCACTTGTAAGTCACTTTTATGTGTTTTCCACTTAGTTTCAGTACTCCACATTCCATGACAAGTGGGAGTATAAGCTATTGCAAGCACTCACTAAGTACAAAGGACGAAAGCTCTATGTGGTAATATGTTTTTGTTACCTTCTTTAGGTACATATCAACCAATGAAGGAAGTTCTGATTTTGGTTTCCATCCACCAAAGAGCGATCCAGTTAATGTTCTCCCGGTGAGAAACAGTCCGTAGTGAGCAGCTACCTCCGGCTTCTCTTTAGGAACACCAAGAGTAACCGTCAAACCTGACCCCTAGAATCATGAGATACATTATATCTCAAATCATTAGCAATAGTGGAACTAAAATGTTGATCTCTAGGCCTTACCATACAACAGGACTGTAATGCAGTTGTAACAATTCCAGTATCTCCCACACACTCAAAAGCATAGTCCGCCCCACCATCAGTAATACGATTTACGACCTATACACGGGATTCAGCACACGAACTTTAAGTCTAAGTTTGCTACATTAAGTTCAAGAAATAGTGGTAATTTTTTCTAAATATTACAATTTTTTAAGGTCACACCAGATGCACCTTGATCAAAAGATAAGACGAACCTGTTGAATTGGTTGGTCATGGTCATTTGGGTTCAGGAAGTCTGTTACGCCGAAAGCCTTTGCTGAATGATCAAGAGCATAAAGTGAACAATTTAGAAGATCTTCAATGGCATTATGTCGTGAAATATGTAAATACTGAAAAGTAGTTTGTAACTACCTGTCTCACTCTTCTCTGGATTTGTGTCTACACCTATTATTCGAGATGCTTCCCTCTGCCTAGCACCTTGAGCAACCTATTTCATTACGAAGAAGCGATAGCAAGGATCATTTTGAGAGAACAGAGCGAAGATTTGAATTATGACAAGAAATAGTTAATGAGAAAACAGTATGGAGTAACAGACACTCCCCATACTCACAGAAAGGCCTACGGTACCAAGACCGAAAATAACTACAGTGGATCCTTCTGTGACATTAGCAACCTTCCAAGCTGCACCTAGCCCTGATTACGCAACACACATTCAGGATGCTTTGAAATCACTTTCAAGCATGCCATAAACAAAAGGTAATTTACAGATAGTCCCACAAAAACTTCAACATTGTAAGCAACCCCCTTCGACATGGCATGAGAAAAAGGCACACTCATGTTATAGAACAAACCCCACACAATAGTCAAGGATGATGGTAAAATAGCAAAAACGAGAGTGAGATTGAATAGGTTATCAGGGGTGGAGCCAGGATTTTTGGGTAGGGGTAGCAAACTGTGCCGATCATACTCTTAGGGGGGGGATCTGTACATTTCATTTTTTCTACGAAATATGTAATGTAATTTTATTAGTTGAATGGAGTTCAGGGGTTGCGACCACTTACAGTCGCAACCCCACTAGCTCCGCCACTCGGTATCATGGTCCTTGGAGCTAAAGTTAGAATAGTATTACCTGCTGCAACTCCACAACTAAGAAGGCATATTTTCTTAAGAGGTGCAACGGGGTTGATCTTGACAGCACATCCCGAGTGAACAATCGTGTATTCGCTGAAACTTGAAACAGCACAATAATGATATATAGACTTCCCCTTTATGGAGAAGCGAGTTTGCTTGTCACTGTGCATTACCCCTTGGCGCTCCAGCGCCAGTTCTTGGCACATATTGCTTTTACCGGAAGTACATTGTCTACACTTCATGCATTCTCCGGTAAATAGAGTAAGCACATGATCCCCCTCTTTAAATTCTGTCACCCCACGGCCCACGCTTTCAACAATTCTGCAGAATTCCATGTAAATATTTAGCTTGCTTATAATTGTGCAAGGGTAAATAGCATTTACAGAAGGGTTCTCCTTTTTACAATTCCAACTATCCATAATTACACAATCTCATTTGAATTGCTAAAAGATTCACAAAGTCGAAAACGCATAATTATATGTAGTGAAAAGTGGTGAGTCGGTGACCTCAAGTTACGAGTGATATAGCAAACTTTTTCAGCAGTCGTAAAACATTGACAGTCCACTGTTTGGACAGTCAAAGTTAGACTTAAGCAAGAACAACATGGGATATAGTCTCACCCTGCTCCTTCATGGCCAAATATTCGAGGAAATAATTGAGGCTGTGCCTTAAAGGAGAAAAAAAATCAAATGCTAAAGTCAGACATATTCAGAGACTCGTAAACCAGTCATAAGATGCAAATGATACCGCTCTTCACAAAGTAAACCGACCGATCATAAGTTTGCTTGTATCGTGTTCTAAAGTAGTAAAACCGCTCTTCGCAAAGTGCTAAATAAGGACCAATGCAATTTACCTTGAATGCATCATAGTTTTTGGCAGGTGAAAGATTAGCATAATTACACAAGCAACCATTCGCAATCAAGTCAAATTACGTGATCTATACGATTCATGATTGACATTAGCATGATTACACAAGTGACGATTCGTAATCAAAACCAATCACCTGATCCATACGAGTCGTGATTGACATTAGCATGATTAGACAAGTGACTATTCGCAGCTATCCATACTATTAGTCACACAGTGAGCACACATGACACAACAACATTCACATTCTACATAAATTCGATATCGCTTAATTTCAACGAGCACAAATGCACAATGCTCTTCATCAAATCAATAGATACATTACAGTATAAGGTTCAATTCACAGTTAAATAGAAAATGAACTTGCCGATTTCAATTTTCTAATCGTAATTGAACTTATGTTTAACCAGATGAAGTTGATTGAATTGAACCTGAGAGAGCCAAGCGGTGAGGTCACTGCGGCAAAGAGAAGTGGAGACGACTTTGATTCGGATCTCCGACGGTTGCGGAGGGCTCAGCTCCACCTCTTCGATCACCAGCGCTTCACCGGCTCCCCACGCCACCGCCGCTTTGCACCTCAGAACACCGTTCGCCGCTGCCGGTGAACTCAACGACGACGTCATTGTGGTGGAGCTGTTGTTGAATTGGGAAAACAGAGGAATCGCAGCTTCGAATCAGAACTGTCAGTGTATGCAATGAACCGAGTCGACTCGGCCATCGTTGTTGGAGTTGGTTGGTTGGTATGGTAGGTAAAAGTGAGTAGGTAGCCGAGTTTGGTACTCGAGTGATAAACACAACATAATACCCCCGCCTTCATGCTCATGATGTCATTTGACTTTTGTCGACTCAACTAATTTTTTATTTCACTATAAATTACTTCAAAATTAAATTGATGAAAAACAATAAAGTATTATTTTATGATATATTTTTCTTAAATTGATTATTCATACAATTTAAAAGTAAGTCGAATCAAGTGACACATTATCAGTGGATCAAATACGGTTCATTTAATCCGAAAAAGTAAGATGACATATCATTAGATAGATGGATACGAACTTTTGAAGGACAATACCAAATTCTCAATGCCAACATCTACTCATATAAGTCCGTTCAAATGTAGCGAGTTAATTCTAGAATTTCTCCTATTTAGATCATGTTCTCTTTAGTTCGGATAAATTCACATTAGTTGTTTTTTTCCCATTTGTCAAATTAGGACACTTACATTGGGGAGCGGGGGATGGGGGTGGCAGTGGGCTGTGATTGTTCCTACCCTGTGTGTCCACTGCCGCCGCCGCCTATCGATCACAAATTTAGGCTACAATGCATTATAAACTTCATATAATCCCAATTTTGGTTCTACATGGCTAGTTAGCAGTACCATCCCATACTCAACAAGTAAACAGCATGCAAGTTCCAACTAGGTTTTTGATGATTGACTACTCCCCTCAAATCTAAATTTTTACTTGTCCCGAGCAAAAAAAAATTAAGAAGAAAAATAAAGTACATTTTTTATAGACTATTTTGACTAAGAAAAATGTAACAATCAAGCACACGACGATTTTTGTCACGCGAATTGCATAACAATCAACAGACATTTCACTAGTACTCTAGTATCTCCGCAACTAATTCAATTTGAAGAGGATATACAAATATGATAGATCATCACAAGTGATTCAAGTCACTAACTCTCATAGATGTAGTATAAGAATCAGTCACTCAAACTCGAACACTAGGATAGAATTCTCATAGAAATTCACACTTGTCTATTATGATGTCTATTATATCATGTCAAGTAGCGAGAAACAGTAAATAAGGACCAAAAAGCCTTCTTTTTGGTCGTAAAGGAGCTAAAATAGCACACAACCTGTACATAATAATTTAAACACAAAACTACTCCACCAGTGTGGCCTTACACCCAGCGTTATTATGCCCAGGTCCATTGCACTTGGAACAAGTAACCGTCCACTTATCTGAATCCTCACTTTTCACCTGTTCCTTCTTCTGCAGACCCGGCGACTTCGGCTCCGGGGGGAGAACTTCCGCCTCACCTGAATCGCCCTCTTCTTTTACAAACGGGTCGCCAAGACCCAGAATAGGATTCACGAGCTGCGAGTACGTCATGCGGTAGCTATCAACCGTGAAATGTCTCGAGCAATAATGGTAGACATTCTTCCTTGATGAATTAAGAGCTGAGATGGCGACATGGCAACCCGGTCTCCTTCCATTCCAAGCAAGTGCATTCCCATTTCTCGATATTTACAACATGTTTTGAGTAGTCATGAACCTCGAATAGAATGTCTGAAGAGATGAAACTCGGAGTTCTTTCGCTCGAAATGCTTCTTCCTGTAACTTCTGCTCGTTTGATGGAGTTAGTGTCGTCATCCAGTTGCTTGCCTCGTCTTGGCGAGTTCTTATCAGTTCGCTTGTCATGTGCATAAGCGCTTCTATCTTCTGCATTATGGTCGATTCTCTAATTTCTTCCATCAGTTTAGAGTACGGTTCTGAGACATTTTGATGGATATGATTGCACCGTTCACCTTTAAATGATGAAGTAGCCCAGTGCTCCAGCTCAATCTGGATTAACCAATCGTAAGCACTCGGACAAATCTGTTTGATTTGTTCAATGGACTTTCTGAAACCAGCCGACCGAACCGCATAAGCAGCAGAGAAAAATTTTGCAGGCAAAACGCCTCTTCCTTCTCCGTGAAACGGCCCCTTCAAACTTTTCTTGAAACTTTCCAGAAGGTGATACATTGAATAACCCTGGTAAGCATTCTCAAAGACTTCACCGATAGTTTTCTCAAGTCCTTTCTCTCGGTCTGAAAGAAACGTCTAGGTTAAAGAATTTGATATTACAGATTTCAGCTGCTGCAGAAACCAACGCCAGCTGTCTTCACCGTCATTATCGACTATGCAAAATGCCACTGGGAAAAATCCATCATCTGCGTCAATTGTTGTGGCTGTTAACAAACTTTCATGGAATTTCGATTTCAGATGCGTTGAGTTGAGGAAAAGAATGGGACGACAAGCATTCTGGAACCCTTGTACACAGCAATTAAGAGAGACAAAAAGGTATTGGAGTCGTTTCTCATCGTTAGTCATCATCTTAACAGAACTGCCAGGATTTGTCTCCACCAATTTTTCACAGAACCAAGGCAAACGATTGTACGATTCTTTATAGGAACCATGAAGTTGCTCTCTAGCATCCTCCATTCCTCGCCATACTTGCGTATAAGTTAGCTGAATCCCAAAGTCTTCCAAAATGCTCTTGGTGATTTCTTTCTGTTTTTGATGCGGGGACTCTCGTAATTTGTCCCTTATAACACCCACTAACAAATTTCTTGCAGGATGAGAATTTTTCCAGGACTCCCCGTCACATGTATGAGAATTGTTGAACTTCTTTATTCTAAATGACAAAGAAGCAGGAAGCCATGCTGCATGGATACTCCAAGGACAGCCTTCCTCAACACATACGCCACTCGCACGTCTTTTTCAGTTTGTAAACGAAACGAGAGCAACAGAGTACTTCTGCAGTGCCATTCGGAACTCTTTAACACTTATGAATTCTTGTCCCACACCAGTAATACAATCTTTCCACGAAGCAATTATGTTTTCCTGCAAATCATCGTCACATAATGTACCACCAGCAGATGGACTTCCAAGATCATCTGTTTCCAAAGCATCATCTTTTGGTTCTGACTTGCTGTTCTTTTTCCGTTTCCTCTTCTCATTTCCATTATCGCCAATTGTAACAATTTTGGGACCATGAGCATCAAGCTTCCATGAAGCAGTGCGTCTCCGTTTTTTCACAGTATCTGCAGGACTAGTATCCATATCAAAATCAGCAACCTGAGAAGCAATGCCCTTACGAGCTAAACGCGGCCTATAGTCAGTGTCACTAGCAGAAGCATTTTCAGACAAGGGCGATTCACTAGATGTTTGACTGGGAGATGAGCTACGAGCAGTCTCATCGGCTGTTGCCGCAGAATCAACAGGAGCATTGGCAGGTACATTACTATGGCAAGTATTCAGAGGTTCAACAACATGGACGACTGTCTCGGCCAATTTTACTCCACCATTCCTGCAAGCACAATTCACGTGAATATTTGCTAATGTCCTAGAAGTAAAACCGGGCCACAGTTTTGTTTCCGATATGTGTTTTCATTGGTTAAAAACTAAAAGCAAACCGAAATTTACTGAAAACCCTATGGTATGACATGAGCTAAAGAATATAGTTTCGATAAATGAAGAATACAGAAAATTCCTTGGGCGGGTTGTTTATGGGATTGTAAAGAAACTTAATCCCTGACTTTATTAGCCGAGCGCAACAACTAGAAACCAAATGGGACAGTGCTTCTACAAAGTAAACTTGAGAGGCCAATGCCAGACTGTAATACTAATAACATATCCACAATGTCAAACAGTAGTATATGCAAAAGATAGCTAACACCACATACGCCTTACCCGCTATCTTGTACTTTAACAGCATCATGATCAAATCCTTCTTTTCCGCTGACAAAAACATCAGCAGTTACTGAATTCCCATGGAAGTCAATCATTCTCTTCATGTCTTTGTCATTTCTTAAAGTGATGAGATTTCTCCTGTTTCCTGGAAGGAAGTACTTGACAGAGATTGTTTTTTGGTCCAGATTACACATTTCCGCTAACTTCAGCTTCAGATCATCAAATACAGTTTCATGAGTGATGTTCATGGCATTTGCCTCACCCTTTTCATATGACATGGTCCCATCGCCTTTGATTGTAAACTCACCACCAGACTGGCAGATTAGTATAAGCTTCCCCTTCCCCATGTCATGTAACTTCAGCAAATCAAGGAAAGAATCAGTTAAGTCCCAATTTCATTCTTGCTTTTTTTAAGAATCAGTTAAGTCCCAATTTCATTCTTGCTTTTTTAAGGGGTTTCACGGCCTAATTGGGTTCGACTCCCATTGCCCTTTTGTGGCGAAGAAGACAGAAAGAGAAAAAAGAGTGAATGAGAATCCTTAGGTCTATTTTCATTTTATTTCATTACCATTTTCGATTGGATAAAAGACTTTATAACCTAAAAATGGTTATTTGGCTTTTAAAAAATGTGCATGTTCTAGTCCTGGATGAGTTCAGTAAACCCGCCGATTGGCGGGATTGGTTTCTTTTATTGCAAAAAATCTGGATTGGGATTCCTGTCTTATACCGACAATTAAAAGAGACTATCACAAGAAAGATCAAAAACAATAAAAGACCTATTCCTATCGCTTCATTCCCTCTTTTGGTCGCTCCACATACAGCAAATAACGGACTTTGCTCCCCTTTATAATATGAAGAAAGAAATAATGCCTCGGATTCCATTTCGCAAAACAAGATCCTTAACAAACAAAATTAAATTTACGAGTATTCTGTATCTAAGTTATATTCTAAGTGGTGCGCCTTGATCTTTTCAGCCCTATTCCACAATGAAAGCCTCGATTTATTTTACATGCTTACCGAAACAAAGATCAACACGACCCTTCTCAATTTTTATCGAAAACAACTTCTCCCAGTGCCAGGAAATTTCGTCCAGTTCAAATATTAGAAACAGCTTGACAAGAATTGTGAATTCAAAACATATCTAAACTTTGTACTCACTGAAAATCTCCATAACAATGTACTCAAAATAGATATAACTAAAACCATAATAAATCGATAGCCGAATTTCAAAAGAACCGCGGCGCGCGCACACACGCAAGGAGCTTCAAATAAGTCAATTAACAT
Source organism: Aragoa cleefii (assembly GCA_036897905.1). NCBI lineage: Eukaryota > Viridiplantae > Streptophyta > Magnoliopsida > Lamiales > Plantaginaceae > Aragoa > Aragoa cleefii. The sequence goes on along the minus strand of JAYMSH010000405.1, from coordinate 1,408 downwards.
GTTCATTTTTGTCACCTCAATTCATAGACACTAAAATTCAGATAATCCTAATAAAAAACTTAAAAAAGTCAAAGTCAAAACAGTAATAACATTTCCACTCACAAATCAGCCATGAATAATCAACAGAATTAACATTTAACGAAAGTTCAGCTACTAATCCACTTAACAAAAGCTAAGCAACAACAGTACATATGTATAAGCAATGCAAAGAGTGAATTGCTGAAATTGACCAATCAATCGGCGATTGCGCGACAGAGAGAAGAATTCAACAACAGCGTGAGAAAAGAGGTAAAAGGAGCTGAAGAAATTTTACCTGAGTTGAGGTGAGAGTGGAAATTGGGTGGTGCGATGAAGGGAAACCCTAGAAATGGGGGGCGATCTGGAATTTGGGAGAAGATGAGTGGAGCAATGGGGGAATTATAAGATTGGGTCTATTTATTTAGAACAGGGTAGCAAATTGGAGTTATTGTTTCTTTAGCGCTTTTTTTTTCTTTTTTTTGGTAGGAGTAAATTAGAGTTATTGTCCATGATAATATCTATTTAACTATAGTTAAATGTTGCTCCGCTATAGTTAAATGTTCACGGACAATAACTCTAATTTATCTAAATAAATAGTTAAATGTTGCTCCGCTATAGTTAACTCCAATTTGGCAAAATGAGGACGGCTATAGCGGTGTGCACGGGGGTTTCGGGTTCGGTGTAAGAAATGTCAACGTTGGGGAACTCCTGGACTTTGCTGCAGCACATGATCTGATAGTGGTTAACATTTTTTTTAGGAAAAGAGATAACCACCAAATCACCTATCAGAGTGGAGGACGTAGTACCCAAATCGACTATGTCCTGGTACGACGAGGCGACAGGGACAGCTGTAGAGATTGTAAGGTCCTCCCGGCAGAGGCAGTGGCATCGCAACACCGCTTACTGGTGTTGGATGTAGCGTGGCGAATGGGGGTTAGAGAACCAGCGCAAGTGAAACGAGAAAGAGTTCTATGGAAAAACCTAAAGGGAGTTAAGGGGCTAAACTTCAGAAATTTACTGGCCCCAGTTTGCACGGCAGATCAGGTGGGGGATGCAGACCATATGTGGACTGTTATGGCGACGGCTATTAGGGATAAGGCAAAGGAAGTTTTAGGGGTTACTTCTGGCATCTGGAGGATGGATAGGGAGGCTTGGTGGTGGTGTGACGAAGTCCAGATAAAAGTTAAGGCAAAACAGGAAAAATTTAAAAAGCTCTTGGCGTCTAACGCCGAGGGGGAGAGGGAGAAGCGGAAAGAAGAGTATCGACAGGCAAGGACTGAAGCAAAAAAAGCGGTGTCAGAGGCTAAATCAAGGGCTTACGAAGACTTGTATAGGAGATTGGACACTAAGGAAGGGGAGCTTGATATGTTTAAGCTTGCAAAAGCACGAG
>JAYMSH010000404.1:0-11452 GCA_036897905.1 Aragoa cleefii | reverse complement strand
ATCACATATTCCCGAACCCAACTTAACATGGGAGTCTATTGTCAACTACTTATCAAGGTAGGAGTGAATCCAGTCATATAGAAAATGTTCCACGGCCAGGAAGAATCATAACCATCTACCATACAACGTACGCTAGAACATTCTTGTAAGTTGTCCATTGTTGTTACACAAAGTAAACTTGAATATGAAACCTCATAGGAGTTCATATTGCTATGATTCGGTTAAGATCCGTCGTGTCTGATCATCGTTGATAGCGTATATGAGAATCCCTTAACGGCTTCAAGAGATTGTTTCTCATACTATCGTGTCCTAGTCACATGTGAAACCTATCTCATTGGATGTATCATATCTTGGTAGGCCTAATCAATCAGTCCTGGAAAAGACTGATCTGCATATGCAGTCAAGGACACCATCTCACCATTTACCTCATATCCAAATCCTTAGAATACGATAATCGCTGATTTCATTTATGAATGCCAATCACATGCTTAATCCGATTGTATACAAATCACATGTATACTAAGCACAATGATTTTCATAATGACATTGGATTATTTAGTTGATTGTACAAGTGTGGACATGTAGCATATAATAATTGTGCGCTTAGAAATATACACATTATTTAATTATCATTTATTTCAGCTAATCAATAATTAATAATGATCTGATACATCGAATATTTTCTCGACAGGCATAACTGTCCCAGAAAAATCGAGGTGCCACCCTCAGTCAAAAGCTCTCTTGAATTGAAATGCCACCATCAATAAAAAGATCTCTTGAATTGAGGGGCCACCCTCAGTAAAAAGGTCTCTTGAACAGAGGTGCCACCCTCAGAAAAAAGTACATGGTATAAAAGCCGTCTTGAGGTACAACCCGCACTTCTTTGGGGTACAACCCCCACTACTTCTGAAGGTACAACCCTTCCTACTAAATTATGAAGGTACAACACTTCCTACCAAAAGCATTACTCTCTAAATCACCACTTAAAAACATAAAAAATATTTACTAGAGGTATGACCCTCATTTTTATACTAATCACTTAATAATAATTTCAAATGCTTTATAACTGTTTTAATCCGCTGTGTTTACTACTTACTATTAAAACATACCCATTACAACGATTTATGTGCATGTCATAAATTATGTAAGTTTAACTGACCGAGTTAAGTGCATGGTGTGTTAGAATATAATACCTACAATAGGATTAATCATGACTATGAATAATTGACTAAAAACGTTTATTAAATCCCACTTAGCTCATTTAGCTTATTCCACGTTTTATTTTAATCACAAACCAAGACATCCATGCCTTGTGTATCATCTTGATGAGCGATGGATGCCCTGGTAGTGCAGTATGCTCATGATGAAGTCTTCCGCAATGATGCGTACTCTGAATACTTGAAAAGATGATGATACGCTGACCGTGGAGTCGTTATTTTAATTTTAAAATCGCAAAAATTTTATGGTGTATTTTAAAATGTTTTGAAATATTGTTATGTTATTAATTAGTAACACCACAATTTGTATGGGGCGTGACAGTTTATAAAGTATCAATAGTCTGCCAATGGTTCACACCTCGTACCATTGTAATTCAGGTTCATCACGTTTCTCAATATTAGTTTCGTAATGTAGAAAGAGTCAAGTATCGTAATGTTTGAAAGCGTCAAAGACTTCATCTTTACTTTCCAACAAGTAAGCATAGCATTGTCTTGTGCTATCAAAAACAACAACCTTTAAATCATAAATCAACATGTGAATAAGAACTCTAGTTAGTCGCGGTTCTTTCCACCAAATCAAAATATGACTGGGATTAATATGCCTCTAACGAGACGCCACATTTACATGGCAAATCGAGTCATATAACGAACTTCATTTCTAAAGCCTCACCGAACTCCGGTTCTAAATATGAACCATGTCGTATCGAACTCTTGTACACAAAAAATTGTGTCATTGTTGTTTCCCGCATTTACATGGTGAATTGAGTCGTGTACCGATCTTCGTTTCAAAGTCGCACTAATCGCCGGTCCTATCTTGAGCGGCGTCGTATCAAACTCTTATTGCACCAAAAATTGCGTTAATCAATTTTTTACAATTCGACGTTCAACTTAGCAACATAAGGTATCTAGTATTCATAACTGCAGTAAAGCAAATCATGATTACTATACTTCATAAATCGTACAATGAAAAGTTCTAACATTTCATTGTCTTAAGTCATGTACAACTTATAACATGGCACGCACTAAAATATCAAGAAATATTTCATGTGCCAACAAAAGTGAGGAACATTTGTTCGTTTTTATCGGAGGGTCACTATTTGATTAAGCCTCACACAGGTAATACTTAAATTTCGACTGTTTCATGACCACCGGTCTTCCATTCCTATATATGAGAGTCATACACCCCACACAGGTAAGTATCATTAGTTTTTCAACTCCTACGTAGCAATTTCACACTAGAGAAGTATCTTCAGTTTTCAACCCATAGGTAACAACCGGTTTGTGCACTTGGCACCACCAACATTTCTCAAATCACGAACATAATAAAATATGCGGGCACAATTGTCTTAAGATTGTTGGGGAAAATTGACGTAAAGTAAATAACTTAAATGTACCTTACACCAGGGCGGATGTGATTTAAAAATTTTGAATAAAATTTGTAATCGATTCGAGAGATGGCTCTCTATCCTACAAATTTGCCCCGCACACGATGCTTATGGGATTATTGTCAAGGTGTCTCCCCATTTAAAACAACCGATAGATGATAAAGTAACATTACAATTGTCGAATCTTACGAACGTACTCGTATTTATAAACTAAAGAGCTTCAAATACTTGAAAAGTAATGGAAACCCGATAAGAAAATAAACACCGAAAGAGACATTTCGGACTTCCAAAAAAAAAACTTGGACTTCGTATCATTCGAATATCGCAAGAATATTCGGACCCGTTGTCATCCAAACTTACAAGTAATTTTCGGATTTGAGGGTGAGAAGAATGAGGGCTATTATTGGGTCTATTTATAGATTTTCAAAAGTTGCGACCTTTGGTAAAGTAACCGATGTCATTTTTGGATATAGTATATCACGCAACAAAAATAACCAATCGGACAGATTGGCTCAACTGGAAAGTGCAACTCTGCCCAACAGGTTGCACGCGAGTTCAAACCCAACTTTTTCATCATTTTTTGAATCATGACCAAAACAAACATGAGTGCCCAGCAACTTTTCATCATTTTTTGAATCATCACCAAAACAAAGGTAAGTGACACTTTCTAATGTTTGTGTTGCCATGCAGCCTCATCCTCTCCACCTAATTTATTTTTCACCCAAATATACTACAATTTGTATTTATTTAGTTTAATATTCACTAAATAATTCATATAAATTATTCTAATGCACCTAAATCATTTTAGAAATAATTTATTCAAATGATTTATTTATGCATTAATTTCTCATTGATTTTAAATATGAATCCAATATTTGAAAGTAATTGCAAACCCGATAAAAGAAAAACACCAAAATAGGCATTTCAGACTTCTGAAAAAAAACACTCGGACTTCTTTTCGTTCAAATATCGCTAGGATATTCAAACTCGTCGTCATCCAAAAATTAGAGTTAATTTCGGACTAAGGGTGAGTGAAATAAAGTATCTGGGCTCTTATTTATAAATTTTTAAAAGGTGTGATCAAATATTGCAGCACTTCAAATAACACTTGATGTCTTCCACATACATAAAGCAAAATTTGCATGGATAACAAGTAGTATCTGCAGCGTGTTCTTCCACACTTGACTACTGATATGAAGCACTCGTTTTCTTCCTCCAATAACGATAATCTTCTATGAGAAACTATTACCTAACATCTAAGAGAATATATTCTTTAAAAATAAATGTGAATACTATTTGTTTTCCATAAGCATATGTGTCATCGTAAATCAGATCGGTAAACTATCAAAAGATAAAGAAAGCGAGTATGAGAAAAATACATGATGCCCTCACAATAATAACATATTTCTTATATCGATCTAAAAGGCAATGTAAATTAAATTGAATGCCACAATAACACGTGTAGCGCGCTCACAATTTCTAGTCTCATCTTATCTTCCATTTCGTCGAATTCCAAAGCTTTAATAAGTAATTCTTCAGCCACACATTAATAGAACCTTAAATCTCGAACTAAATGTCTGTAATTCTTTGTAGTCCGTGGATTTCACTCCAAATTTTACAATCCACATACGGAATGAAGAAGTGGTGCTTGTTTGGACCGACCGACGCTGACTGAACAAAGAAAACCCTTCTTCCTTCCTCTTCAACGTAACCATGGCCTATGGGGGTTTATGGGTTTTGCTCCTCATCTGAAAATAGAGACCTCACTTTACATTTTGTCAGCGCCCCTCATTCAATTCTAAGCTTGCTCGGTTCGTGGATGAGTTTCAGCTGTCGAGCCTATTCTGTTCAGGTAATTGCCTCGGAAATTATATTCTTCAAATGTATCAATTTGTTAGATGATTTTGAAGTTTAGAAATAGAGTTGAAAATGCTCATTGTTACTGTAAAATTTCTACTTACTGTTTTTGTATATATCTAAGTTGATTTAAGCATTTTTTAGACATTAGAAGCTGCCTGCCACCTGTTTGACAATTTGTTCCAGAGAAGTAGCATGTTAGGAGTAAAGCCATGAGCTTAAAATCTGTAATTGACGAAGCTATCGAAACATGTTTTTGTTGATTTATAGAGGCAGTATAAACATGTTTATCCCCACAACCCAAGAAACATAACTATACTATACATCAGGAAGAAGAGTGTGGGGGTTTAGTCATTTTTAATTTGACTTGTACCTCGTGGTTGCTCCGATGGTTATAATTTATAACAGGATATTTGTGTTTGGATGAGTTGATTTGCTTTAATGAATTTATATGGCTAGCAAACCGCGTAATCGTGAGAATCTTTAGATTGACTTATCTTTTGCATATTTAGTGTAGCCATTTGTTGGGCTTCATTTCCAAATGGGAAGCTTGCATCCACTTGACTTGTTATTTCCGCTATGCATGGGTGATGACTGATATAGATTCTATACTAATACAAAGATTTAACTTTCTGTATAAACAGAAATAAATACTTTTCTAGAGTGGTGGCCAACAGTGCTCCATTGAACCCCTCTCTAGAGTTTGATTCTCAATGGTGAAGGTGAAGGAGGCATGGAGAATCATTCCACGACCCCTCCTGGAAACTATCCTCAACAACCACGCGCAACACCACTGCGTTCTCCTACCTCTTATCCTCCATGGTCCCCGCGGTGTGGGCAAAACTATCCTCATCCTTGAACGTAAGTTAAAATCTACTAAAGCTTTTCCGGCTATCTCTACATATACTCAAAAGAAATTTTGTTATGCCGAATCTTGTGTTGGAATTTGTAAAGGGGTGAGAGTGTGAAATACTTTTTTTTCCTTTTGTTTTACATTTCATTTATGTTTTTGCAGAAGAAAGTAGCATTTCCAGTATATTGCTTCTCTTGTATTGAACTTCTAGGAATTTTGTGAAGTGCCCAAAGGATTCCATCAAAACAAAAGGCTCATGATGTGATTCAAATCTTGTAGCTCTTTGTTATACTTGTTTCGTGTGTATACTTGAGTTTTATGCAAAGCTCATTGAGCTTAGAATTTTTTGTTATGCATGTAAGCTATGGAATTATTTTGTTTAATTTAGTTCAGTTATATCTTATATAGATGTCAAATATTCTCTGCCGGCCTTGTATTTTAATTATTTGCAAGTTTTAGTTTGTAATGGCATTTGTGTAACTAGTGTTTTTTTTTTTGACTAGTGTAACCAGTGTATTGATTGTTCATGGGGTATTTATTATTATTCTGCTGTAATATGCGAACCATATCTCCTATTCTGTTTCTACACTATTCCCTTTACCAGTCCCTTGAAGGAGGTTCACGTGCTACCTCATATACATGCAAAAGATCATTGATCTGGAACGATTGCCTCCACGATCATATGACTCTTCATGTCTTTCTGACAGGTCTATTTGAAAAATGGAACACTGGTCCTCACATCACTGGCTATGTCGACTTTGCTGAGTCAATAGCAGACCACCATCCGAAGCACGGTAACTCTTATCCATGGACCTCATGGGCCATTTGTTCGCCACCGAAACTTGATCTACTGAAGGCGCAGCTTGAACACTGCCTTGAGTCTATGGCTCTAGAGGCCATCAAGCTTGGTGCTATTAGCTCCTACCAAATATTCACCATTCTTACCAAATGGCACTGTCCAACCACTGCTCTCAATCAAATCTTGAATCCCAAGGGCAGTTCTGTGGGTTCCAAACTGGCTGTAGTTAATAAAGGGAACAGGGTTTCTACATCCAACTTGTGGGACACTGCAGTGTTTAAACTATCTAGGGGGTTGAGTGAACAAGAGATTGATGGGGTTTTGGGTAAGACTCTGGCTGTGGAGGGAGGATCTTATTACAAGGAGGCCATGGCATCTCTGAAGTTGGCCAAGGAAGTGATCAGGGTTCAAGAAAAGTGGAGTGAAAATGCCATTAGAGATTTAAATACCAAGGGTGGATTCTCGCGGTCCTTGGCTAATTCTGCTACTGATTGGCCTTATTTGTTGCTTGAATTGTTGTCCTTGGCTGCTGAAATGGATTATTTTCAGGTGAGTTAGCTAAACAATTCAATTTTGAGTTAGTCTAGTGTAGAAATCAGGTATTCCTTTCGTTAATTTAACCCAGAACATAGGAAAAAGAAACTCATCAGACTCATCAATTTCATGTAAACTCGGAATTGTGTACATTTCAAAAAATGAAAACGAAAATGTTTTCCGGATCAACTAATTACTTAACATAAATTGATTTTCATTATCTTAATGGTTGTTGATTTCATTATGAACAAAGAGGCACTTATCTTTCTTTTAGTAGACGTTCCTTTTTCCACTTCTAACTTAGATGCTTGATGTGATTAAACAAACTGCCAAACAAGCAAGCTTCTTTCCCTATAAATTGGGGTAAGCTAGTGGAAATAAAACTCCATGATTTAGTTGACTGAAATTAATTTCCTTTGCAATGTACATTTCAATGATATGATTATGGGTGATGCCTTATTTTTTAAAGCACTAACACTTTTTTCTTGTATTTCTCATTCTTTTCCTTTTCCTTCTTTCTGGTTATGTCAATAAGTAGCCAAAGCTGGTCATAAACAATATAGAGGTGCTGAAGAATGCAATTTCAGTCGATGATGCAACAATATGTGGATCCATGTACCATGATAGCTTGATTTGGAGGATTATAGCATTGGGCGCAAATGAAAGATGTATTCCAATATTTCTTGTAACATCTGATAGGTAATGTGTCCTATACCCTTTGCGTGATCTAATTGGGCTTTCAACTCGCTAATAAACCTGGTCATAATCAATGCTTTTCCTGTTCATGAGATAGATCTTTAGAGAATAATTCTCTTCTCCCAGATATTTGTACGACACACCAACATCATTATTTTGTGGTGTACATCTAGTGTTTCCCCTGGTCCAGCTTTTACTCGAATAGTTATTGACATTTATGACTAATTCACCAAGCATTTTTAGTCTATTTTGCTGTCTAATTCCTTGTACTAATGTTGTATAGTTGAGTTAGTTCCCTCTCAGGTTGTGTAGGACCTACACAAATCAGTCACAGTAGACCATTTGCACAGGATAGCAATTTTTGTTTTTATATCCGGTTGCCCGTTCCCTGTTGAATTATCAAAAACATATTTTCTTGATTCCTAGCATCCTTGGAGTTCCTTCCTTCCTCTTTCTTTTTTTTTTTCTGGGGATGGGGGGGGGGAGAGTTTTAATACTTGGACATCATGTCGTTAGTTCTCGGGCTTAATTTCTGCTACATTTCACAGTCTAGAATCCATCCAAGGCTGATTCCTGAGTGATCTTTACCTTTGTTAATTAGATTATATATTCGACTTCCATCAGTATGCTATAGCTATTGTTATTTCCTTGTTCTTGTTGGTCAACTTGATCTTTTTTTCCCCTAAAAAACAACACTTCATTTATTTAATGAAAGATTACTAGTATGAGGAGTGCTCACTTCCAAAATTTTGTTAATAGTTTTAAAGCCATTCTTGAGTCAGAAATTTTGCCTGAGGCTCATGAGCTCTGGCATGATTCCTGACAAAAGTGCAACAATAAGTTAAGAATGTGTTGTTTGTATATAAGATGACCAATGCACTGTGAGGTCTATAGGCTAGAGCCTAGCAGCAAATAATCTCTCTTAATCACTTTGAAAATCAACAACCAAGTGTGAGGTGGAGTGAGGTTGGCGTGAAATTACTTAAAAGGAGCGTCTACCCTATAAGGAACCTCTACCCGAACAAAAATTGCAAGGTTCCATATATTATAAGGTGTTTTATGAACATATACGAGATAGTCTCCTGGCATTGTAATGCAATAAGGGGCCATTTCATCTCTATCCTGGTTCCTACGTTCTGCATGAGTATCAGGAATACATAATTTTATCATCCCTTAAATATCTTCAGCTATCTAACAGTTCTAGTGGATTTACTCCTATTCTACAGCGTTGCGTATTTTTCTTTACCCTATTCAAGACTTTGCACTTTTACCTTTTCTAAAATTTCTTATATCTGTTACTTTCATTTTTTAACAAGTTCAAAAATAACTATGCAGCTATTACTCGTACCGGGCTTTTATCGATTTTGGATTTCCAGATATCTTCATTTCACGTGAGGTGATCTCTCTTTCTCTGACCCCTCAAGGTTTATGGCTATGGCATTGTCATTGGTTTCATGTTGATTTTGATGATATTAACATCACTAAAGGTACTCATGCATGTGCAATTGAAAAAATGTATGCGGTTGAACAATGTCTTTTCCGTGTAAGAAATTAAATTCATGACTCATGGCCTACATAGTCTTGGTCATTATGGCATTTACGTCATAAACATGTAGTAATGCATGACTTCAGCTTATTTATTGCATCAGTAGTACCTCTTATGGACACACCAAAACTATCTGATTATTGTTGATTGGGATAGATGGGAAAAAGTGGTTGGGCAGGGTGGGGAGGGTTGAGGGAACCTTTGTCCCTTGAGTTTCAGATGGAAACAACAATTTTATCAGTTAAACTCACCGCGCCTCTTAAATTGCACTAACTTACTGAATATATGCGTTCCATATTTTAATTCCCTGGAGGAGATTGTCATAGTGTCATACTTGTTCACCTTTTAAATCCCCAGTTGTCAGTAAGTTTTCTATCAATCTCTTGGAGACAAATCCGAATACTGAATGGCAATCTATTTTATGTGCTATACTGTAATCTGATGGAGAAATATTAGCTTTTAGATGAGACATATATTTTTCATGGTATCAGATCCACATGCGAATCCCTAGATCCTGGTTTGAAGCCTTCCAAGTGACAACTCCACCCACAATTAAAATTGTCCACTCGATTGATCTCCTGAAAATAGGTTCAATTTGGCCCACAAGTGAGGGGAGTGTTGGGAAAATAATATAAATGAATAAGTTCCTAAAGTATCTATGAGCTTGAGTTTTCAAAGGAGATGGAATTATTCACTTTCTTTCGAATTATATAATCTTTAGCTAAGTTATTTTTATTCAGTGATCTGTATATTAACTGCTTCGATTGCCACTAATTGCAGACATTTGGATGGACTCCAGCCGAAGCAAAAATTCATATGGTTGGCAACTACTTTAGTCAATCCGAGGTATGGTCAACCACCAAAAGTTTCTTCCTTATGTTTCTTGAGTTAATGAAACTATAGTATGCACATTATTCCCAAAAACAGACTTGCTTCCCTTTCAGCATCATTAGAAAAACTTTCAATTATGACTTTTAGCGAATCGATAGAGGATGCAAGTCTGAGACTTAATTCTTATTTGCGAATGCACATGTTCTAAATTATATATGGACAGAATCAGTTGAATAGCCCAACCCTCTTGACCACTATTTGCTACTTAGATTTAAATTTTCATCAATGAACACATACATAGTTCACAAAAGGAAGTAGCAAATGTCATAAGTTGGGTTTTTATAGTTGAGTGTTGACAAACAAGATGTCGCAGCGCTAGACTGCTAGACGTCCTAACTACTTCGGCAAACTCTTATACTCATAAATCAGTAAATTTTGGAAAAATGAGCTGCGGACAGTGATTGTGGAAATGGAAGATGTAGATTTCCATTCGTACCTCATTGATATCTTCAGAGGGAAGGAATGCAAAAAATTTTTTTGATCATGAATGTAAACAATCAAACAATAGTTATATCTCGATTATTTACCCTGACCAATCCACATATCATGTCATGCATGAAGAAACCATTGAAACTCTCAATTTGGTGCAAACACAATTCTTGAAGTCTTGAGCTTTGTGTACTATAGCTGTGATTATACTTGCATGCAGACGGAGTACGGAGACACATCATACAACATTAAGAAACATTGACAGAGTGAACTTTTAGTTATTCAGATGATCATAATGCTTGTTTTGGACCTGTAGTGGAATGTAATTGTGGACGTATTTGGATCGAGCCCACGACATCTTTTCGAGTTCTATGCCCTTAAGCTAAGTAATTATTAAGTACTTTGCAATTAGTATTGGTCATACAAAATTAGTTCTTGGTCTTCGTTGTGCGTATTGTAATTAGTACGTCTTTGCAATATATTTATCCTGGTAACTCTAAAACACGAGTCTGTCATTTCTTGCTAGAAGCTGAAGGAATAATCTTTGAATGACTAGGATGATGAAGTATGAAGAGTGACACTGGAAGATGTCATGGATGTGTATTTGGCATATCTGCAAGTAAGTTCCTATCAAGTAAATAATACTAAAAGCTTATATATCTCTCTTTGATGGGGCATCAGTCACTTCCTGTATAACTAGCAATGTTTCTCTACCAATTAGAGGCTACCAATGGGTGATATATTCTGATTACCATTAAAAAAATTGCCTGTCCCCTGAGAAGGTGCTTGTCCTGAAATGTAGCACTTAATCCAATGGAACTACAGTATAGAGATGGAATGCTTACCACTCAATATCTGTAGATATGTTGAATAGATGGTGCTCTTGATAAGTTCAAATGTGGAGTGAAAGTATATGTGAGAGAATTCAAACCTGATGACTGGATTGTGAATTGTGAATTGTGACTATGCATGCCCTTGGCATCAGTAACAGGAAGTAGTTGGCACACCAACTGAGTGCTCAGTCAGGGATGAGTGTGTGGAAGAAGTTGGTTTATGCATACTATGAATTGATCAAGTCGTGGTGGATGTGGTAGGTGAGGAGAGTACGTTTACAACTTGGGTAGATTATTTGCTGAACAGTTGCTAACACCTTTATTGACACCCCCCCAACACACACACACACCCCACCACACTTTTCCAACTCCCATCTACATCATCAATTGAACAAAATAATAATCTCTGTAT
>JAYMSH010000403.1:0-11454 GCA_036897905.1 Aragoa cleefii | reverse complement strand
TTCACCAAAGTCCACAATAAAAAAGCATTCCAAGTACTTATATTGCTTCTTGTTTTTGTTTCCTTACATAGGCAAGAAATCCGTACTGCAACTAGCTCTATGACATCAGTTCCAAAGCCATTGAAGTTCTTGCGCCCTCATTATGGAACACTGCAAGAACATTATGAGAAAATGGCAGAATCGGAATTAAAGGTGATAATTCATTTGTGTTTTCTAGGTGATTGACAGGATTTTTCATAATTGTCTCAAGAACCTCTTGTTTTTCATAATTGTCGAATGAACCTCCTTGTCTTTTGCAGAAAATGCTTGCAGATATACTGTCGGTGTTGGCTTTGACTATGTCACCTGAGGGAGAAAGGGTAATGCTCCTTCCTTTACTTTCACCATCATACTGTTGTTGAAATAAGGTTTCACCAATTATAGACATGTTCTTTTATACATGAATTTCTTGTGTGTATGCAATTTAAGTGAACACTGAATAAATAGGTGAGAGAAGTTTTTATTATATCTGCATGTAGTTATAAATTGCCTTCTAATATCGCCATCTTACAAAAGCTGCTTCATTTTAGATCTATATGGCATCTTACAAAAGCAAGATGTCTTCAAATAAACCTCTCACTGAGCAAATCGAGTTTAACGAGTCACATTACATATTGATACTGTTTCACCTGGTAGAGTAATTGCATTTGGCACTTTATCAGTTATAATACTCTCTGCTTTATGATATTTGGGGTTAATAAGTTACATAAGTGAGCAGATAAGGTCTGATGTTCGAAAATTCTGTTTGAATCATTTTTGAAGATTTTCGGCTTCACTTGGACCAATACAACCATATATTGTTTTAGCTGATGTTACTTGAAGACCAAAACCTAAAATTCATAATTTTCAGTTCTTCACTGGCGCACTAATACATATATTCAATCCCGAATATAAGACGGAAGGTGGCTAAGAAATCAGGAGAAAAGTGGAATGATCTTAAAGAATCACTTTCAGTTCCTTGGAAGCCTTTCATTTAGGGCAAAATCAACCAAATTTCAAACTAATAAAAGCAAGGTGATGTCTCCGTTTCTGATTTTCTAACAAAATCTTTTTACCAACTCTATTTAATGACGGTTTACTGATGCGTGCTTGACTGCAACTCTTTTGTTTTGCTTTTTGTTTCTCCCCTGGTCTTTGAAAATTTTGTACGTATAATGTGAAATTTTTTTACGTATAATGTGTATGATAATTAACTCCATATCTCAACAATTGCAGGCCAGTTTAAAATACAGATTACTAGGTTCAGAAGGTGACATTGGTTCTTGGGGGCATGAATATGTCAGGTAAGAATCTGCTTTACTTATATTGTCTATTGAAACTATAGTAAATGATTAATATACATTCTCAATGGTTAATTCCTATATTTCTGTTTTTCCATAATATAAATTCCTGTTGTCAGATGACTATGTATGTTGTGTTAACATATTATGGGTGGATCTGTTGCTGGTAGAAGTTTTTCTATGATCTTCATCATGTAGGACAGATATTATGTCGTCATATTTTTTGAAGAATCAATTATGTTATGTTTAAAGCGAATCCGTTTCTTATATCTCTATATATGCAGGTCTGAATCAACCTGATGCCTGAAACATGGTCCTTTTTTTTTTTTTGAAGAGATGTGAAAGACCAGGGAATTTTAATTGTTCCTGCTATTGATAACATCTTTTGAGTACTTCAATTGATAAATCTTTTCAATTGCTCAAGTCTACTTCTGTTAGCTAGGCCTAAAGAAACACATCTAGGTTAACATTTGAGGTAATTTTTTGTTTTGAACTCAGGAACTTGGCTGGGGAAATTTCTCAGGAGTATGTAAAACGACAGGTAAGGATTACATTATTCTACTCTGAGAACGAGGTTGACTGCTTTTTTGGTGCATATTTTGCTTCTTTAGCTTTCAAACATTTTGTTAATATGTTTTTATTATGTTTAACTTAGAATTAGAAATTTCAGTAATAATTTTAGCTGCACTTTGCAAGATCTAATGATAAATTGTTAAGTACTGACTTGAGTTCAGTTCAATCGAGCTTTTTATTGACCTTGAGTTCACTTCAATTCTTAACAACCTCTGGAATTTAAAAATTGCTTTTTGGACCTTATTTCAATTATTGTTCGGATCTCTAGTTAATGTGCTGGTATAAGTGTGTCACAATTGCAACCCGCTATTGTCAACTTTATCAATCCACATTTTCATACATTAGACGAGTATCTCAACTGCAAGTCTTTTCTTGTGTATTCTATGCCTGATCTTATGTCTAAGTGTCGGTTAGCAGAGTTGAAGAGTTGAAAGGTTCCTCATGTTAACTGATTTTCTTATTCAAGTATCTTAACATGCTTTTCCTCCGCCTGGACTTTTTCAGAGTGAAGAAGTCCCAATTGACGATTTAATGGAGCTGGTCGTGCAAATTGTTGCCTTCCATATGAAGGTATGCTGGTTTTTAGTCTGTTTGTTCCATTTTTTCTCTCACTAGACTTTCCTTTTGCATGGCATGAATTAGTTGTACTTGTTTTTTGGGATATAATGCATTGCATTATGATTTAAATATTCTCTTCAAGTATCATATTGGCTTATGATTCATGGAATAGAACTCTTATCCTGATTTCATATGTTTGCAGCACAATGCTGAGCCCGAGGCTGTAGATCTTCTGATGGAGGTAGTGTAGCCACTACCTTGAATCATATTGCTAAATTGTAGTGTAGTGTGTGTGTGCGTAACTGTGTATTATAGTTTTTGATATTTTCAAAGGAATCAAAGATAAATGTACAGTTTATTCTTTTCCATCCAGGTTGAAGACCTTGATCTGTTAGTGGAACATGTCGACAAGGCAAATTATAAGAGGACATGCTTGTACCTCACAAGTGCAGCTAAGTAAGTGTAAAACAAAGATATAGCTATGTCGTCTATCTCTACCCTAATTCTTCTCCAATCATTATACTGGCATCCGTTTGCTATCACAATATTTGCCTAGAATTTGGTAGCTGATATGTTCTTCACTGGAACATATCCAATTTCTGTGAGCAATTTTCTTTGATTCCTTATTTAATTTTATAAGTTGTCTCGAGAAAAAAAATTGGTCTGTTTTTCATTAGTGTACATAAAAGCACTTTGAGCTGTTTTGAAGCCCTTTTAGAACTTGTTGTAGAATTGATCCCCAGGCATCAGTGAGAAACTTAAGTGACAGTCTTCTTGATCTGCTATGAGTTACTGAAAGAGGGGAGAGGAAACATTTCTATATCTCGCCTGTAAAAAAGATGGAGTTTAATATAAAAGACTTGGATTTGGTCTGAAGCATTTACTAACCGAGTGATAAACAGACATATTACTTGTTATTTCTTTTGTTGAACCTCACATGTTTACCCTTCCTAGGATAGGGGTAATATATACTATCTTGTAAAAAAAGAATTTCTAATTGGCGACGAAGAATTATTGAGAAGGTAATGTGGAAATTTTTAGTTTTAAGTATTTGAAGTTATTTGGTAGCATATACCGAAAAGCGGACCATGATGAGCTCTTACTGTCATGCATAGTGATAATGATGAGATAGTGACCGACATAGCGGCAAGTATGTAGAAATTGAAATGTCACTATATTGAGCTATTTTAGCAGTTATGGTCCATAAATGACTAGAGCATACATGACATTACTTCATTAGTTCATCTAATGAAAATAGAGTAGAGTCTGAAGTAGAAAACTCAAAAGCATAGCGAAGAATAGTGGGAAAGCACCACTAAGATACAATGTAGCAACCTCCTATGCTTGCTATTTACAACTGTGTTTTGTAGTAGTTCCAAAAGCAAACAATCCGATTTCAGGTACTCCCTGAGAAAATATCTTCACGTGGGGTGAGGTATTTTCTCTTCTCAAGACATCTGTGCATTTTTCTTTCCTAATTTTGGAGTTGGTGCGTGCTGATGGTTTTTCTAGATTGTGTCTGTTAGGGGTGTAGATGGATTTTCTAGATTGTGTTCTCAGAAGATGTGGCCTGGCTTCGGTAGTTAACACTTAACGCTTCAATGTTACTCATCATTTCCCTTTGTCCTTGATATTGGTTGGCTGTTGAAATTAATAAAAAGAGGCGCCATCATGTATTGAAACTGCATTGTCACACTTATCTAATTTGATGATTCATTCAGGTACCTTCCTGGACCAGATGACATGTTAGTTTTGGATATTGCGCATACAATCTACATGAAATTCGAAGAATATCCTAGAGCACTTCAGATTGCCTTGTATCTCGACAATATTCAGGTTTATGCCTTTCGTGATTACTGGGAGACTAATGCTACCTTAAATTAGAAAATAAGTAAAACATGCCTTGCATATGAAATGTAGATCTCGAGAACTATATTCATGTATCATTTTAGAATGATAGCTTATGTTGTTCTAACAAATACTGGGTTTTCTTTTGCAGTACGTTAAGCAGATTTTCACGTCTTGCAATGATCTTCAGAAAAAGCAGCAATTCTGCTTTATACTTGCTCGCCATGTAAGATACCAATTTCGCTTTTGCATGTCTTTACATTCATACCAAGTTCAGTTTCTCATCTGTATTTCCTTTTCACATCTTTTAGTTTCTCTATTATGGTCTAGCTTTCTCTTTTTATTGGCGTTGGTTCTGGCGATGGGTGATTTCTGAACTTGACCTTGCACGAGTACTGTATCTTGTTAGGACAAATTAAACTGAACATGCAGTTATATGGAGTCTGGTGGAATGAGGTGAATGATGTTACGTGAATCAACTGTTTTGAGATAAGTGATTCGGGAGCTTTTATGCTCTTGCATCCTCCTGTGAGAGGTTGTAACTGAGTTGCATTTGGTTTGAGATTTGTGTACTGGAACAGGTCTGGTTTTGTAGTTTCAAGGGCCAATCTCTTACTATATAATGTTAAGTGAAGGAGAAATTGAACTTATCCAAGTTAATTATTTGTAGAAACATGTGGTCCAGTTGTTTCTGTGCTCATGGTCTGTCATAATTGTATATATCTTTCAGGCGACTTTAACGTGCGCTAGGATGCAAGTTATGCTACAGATGTATAGCTCAAAACATAATCCCGGTGTAGATGTTATTTAGGAGACAGATACAGCATGGACTTTATAGAAGTATAGTTTTGTCTTGCCATCCTTTAAAGTGAGCATAATTATTTTCTGATTCATTTACAGGGCATCGCTTTTGAGCTTGATGCTGAAATGTGTGCGGATGATGAAGAACGGGAAGCCTTGCAAGAAATTATCAACAATACCAAGTTAAGTGAAGGCTATCTTTCTCTTGCTCGAGATATAGAAGTCATGGAGCCCAAATCTCCTGAAGATATTTACAAGGTATGAATACCTTCAACATTTGAACTCCTCTGATTATCCTTGAGGTGTTACATCTGCAACGTATTTACCTCCTTTCATCATTTTTTTTTTGTTTTTTCTGATTTCTGAGTCTTATGTTGGACAATTCATGCTATTGACTATTTATGTTCACTTACATTACATGACATTCTGTTTTGTATGAATTCTTCATTGGGCATCTCCTTTCTCGAACTTCTGAAAACGTGGAGAGATCAAAGTCAAAACATTGCACTTGTAATAGTTTTATGTTGACTCTGTAGGCCCATCTACTTGATGGCCGTGGCAGTGGTAGCGGAACTGTTGATTCTGCCAGGCAGAATTTGGCAGCAACATTTGTCAATGCATTTGTAAATGCTGGTTTTGGGCAGGTAAAATCAGTCGTCATATAAAACAAGTGGACAGTTCCAAGTATAAAAAGCTTTTATCATTATGTTTACTGTTGTACGGTGTAAAAAATGTGCAGGATAAGCTGATGACAGTTCCATCAGAAGCTTCTAGTGGTAGTTCTTCAACAAGTTGGCTATTTAAAAATAAGGAACACGGGAAGGCCAGTGCCGCTGCAAGTCTGGTGTGTATCTTTCTCTGTTTCATTTTCTTTTATTTTTAATGTACTGTCCATGTGCTGATGATCAATGTCTTTTAACAATGCAGGGGATGATTTTACTTTGGGATGTTGATTCTGGACTTGCTCAACTTGATAAGTATTTCCATAGCACTGACACTCATGTCATTGCGGGTGCATTATTAGGAGTTGGGATTGTGAACTGCGGTGTCAAGAATGATTGTGATCCTGTATGATTCATGATCTCATCCAACACCTATTGATACTAATTGAACCCGTCCTGAAAGAATATTTGTGTTCTTTTTCTGCAGTTGTCATGCGTGTATCTTAACACTTAATTTATTTCTCAGGCATTGGCTCTTTTGTCGGATTATATCGACAAAGAAGATTCTTCAATCAGAATAGGCGCAATAATGGGCCTTGGACTTGCGTATGCAGGTTCTCAGAACGAAGAAGTAAGTTCGGTCTCTATCCTTCTGTCAGTCTTGCATGGCCTGGATTACCTTACTAGCCTCATTGAAGATAATTTCATACATTTGGCTAGTTGCAAGTCTAACAACTTTTGTGTACTCCAGATACGGAATAAATTAATGCCAATACTTGGTGACGGAAAGGCATCGTTGGATGTCATTGCATTCACAGCAATATCTCTGGGCATGGTATATGTGGGTTCATGTAATGAAGAGGTTGCACAGGCAATAATATTTGCATTGATGTATCGAAGTGAATCAGAACTGGGGGAGCCCCTGACACGTTTTTTGCCGCTGGGCCTTGGATTACTTTACCTTGGCAAGCAGGTAACTGTGGTGACTTCCCAGTGAAGTTAATATCCAACTGATTCATGATCGCCATTGAGAGTTTACATATGCTATAGGGATTATTGAGATTTGTTACCAACAGCTGGCATGCAGTAGAATCTGTGCTCAGGTTATTTTATTAAATATACATACTTTTGTTACAGGAAAGTGTAGAAGCCACAGCTGAGGTTTTGAAGACTTTTAATGAAAAAATAAGGAAATATTGTGACATGACCCTGCTGTCTTGTGCGTATGCGGGAACTGGGAATGTTCTGAAGGTTAACGACCCTTAAAACTGCATTTACGGTGTACTCGATCTTTGTCTGGGATAAATTGTTAATTTATTTCTTTTTACATACAGGTCCAACACTTCCTTGGTCAGTGTGCACAACATCTTGAGAAGGGTGAAACTTATCAGGGACCGGCTGTTCTTGGAATTGCTATGGTGGCAATGGCAGAGGAGCTGGGGCTTGAGATGGCCATCCGTTCACTGGAGCATCTTCTTCAGTATGGAGAGCAGAACATCAGAAGGGCGGTTCCTTTAGCTCTGGGTCTTCTCTGTATATCAAACCCAAAGGTAATTTCGTCTAAGATGTTCTGTTTCATATATTATGCATATATCTAGTTTGCCCCTTAGGTGCCTTACGTATATTTACTTTTTGGACAGGTTAATGTCATGGATACCTTAAGCCGACTCAGTCATGATGCAGACACAGAGGTTGCTCTGGTAATGTGATACTTATGTAAAAGTAGTGTCTATGAAATTGCTCAAGTTATTTTTTTCTGCGTGGAGGTGGGACTTTTTTTCTTATACACATGTGTTGCAGGCTGCCATCATTTCTTTGGGTTTAATTGGTGCTGGAACCAATAATGCCAGAATTGCTGGGATGCTACGTAATCTTTCCAGTTATTACTACAAGGATGCCAGCCTTCTTTTTTGTGTACGAGTTTAATTTAACCACTTATGTTTCTCATCTACACTCTTAAGTCTTCGAATTTTTTGTAGAGTCTTAGATGATATCATTTACCAATTATTGCAGGTGCGGATTGCTCAAGGTCTCGCCCATATGGGGAAAGGGTTGTTGACACTTTCTCCTTATCATTCTGAAAGATTCTTGTTATCACCGTAAGTTATTCTCTATTTCTCTCCTTTTTGTTGAAGTTATCCTCTACTGCGGGAAAATGCATCCTTTTTCTTTTTGCCTTTCTGGATTTCATCTCAATCATTCCTTGTGCGTGGACTAGTCCTTGACATGTGTAGCTGAAAACATGAACAGGAACATGTCTTCTTTTTTTGGTGGGTAGGCAGGGGGGATTTATAGATCTTTTCTGTATCTGACCAGTGTGTGAGAGTAATCTAATGGACTTAAGATGCCAAACTTTGTTTAGCTGGAAAGAAATGACATATAAGGGAAAATGTAGTACAGTACATGTCTTATAGATGTGGTTTTGGGTTTTGTGTATTGTGTTTTGTGTCGGATGGTACGGTGTTAACTTGGTCCACATTTCTTGTGCCTGTTCTGATTTTCTGTTACTCATGATATGGACATCATTGTATGGGGACATGAGTGGAACAATTTCCCATAGTTGGTTTGCTACGTTGAAACGAGTCACAGTTTTCCAACTGTGCTGCATGTCAACACTTGGCAACCTTGTTTTCCCTTTGTCCATAATTTCTTGATACCATTTTCTTCAATGTCCAGAACTGCTCTGGCTGGACTAGTGACATTGCTGCATGCATGCCTCGACATGAAAGCTATCATCTTGGGAAAGTATCATTATGTTCTATACTTCCTTGTTCTGGCGATGCAGGTATGTCTCATTATTGCTCTTCTGCCGTTTTGGAATGTTTTTGTTCTTTCCTGATGTATATTCACTCGCATTCCTATTTGACAAATTGTTTTTTACAGCCAAGGATGTTGATGACTGTGGATGAGAACTTGAAACCCCTGTCAGTACCTGTTCGTGTGGGTCAAGCTATTGATGTTGTTGGTCAAGCAGGTCGCCCAAAGACCATAACGGGATTCCAGACTCACTCCACCCCGGTTTTACTCTCTGCTGGTGACAGAGCTGAGCTTGCAACTGAGAAGTAAGTTACTTTCTGTTACATTGATTTTTTCGCCTGTGCAATTAGAACACGTATGGTATTGGATGCTAAATTTCAGTGGCTTTGGCAGATACATTCCTTTATCGCCCATTCTTGAGGGATTTGTCATCTTAAAAGAGAATCCAGATTACAAAGAAGACCATTGATGCTGACTGATTAGATTGCTTATGGATTTTGGTTCGCACTTACATTAAGATTTGTCTGAGCTAAGACCTCAAAGTGTCAGTTGTATTTCAGGCATGGATGAGCACTAAAAGCTGGCTGGCCGCAGCACCTTACTTTCCTGAGTCTCAGCTTTGTCGACTTCCATGTTATATAACGGTACTGGAGTAGTGGGTTTCCAGTTTACTCTGTTTTGGGGTTGTGCAGGGGAGGCACAGGCATGCACTGTTGACTCGGTGTCCTATCATGATTTTGTTTTCTGTTTTGTGCTTCCTCCCTTCACGTCCAAGTACATTATGTGACATTTTATGCGAGGTAGATCATTATTCAAGTAAAACTAGTTCATGTTGATCACCCTTGGTTCAAGTGATATATTATTGGTACATTTGGTAGCAGAAAATTTAGGACTAAATAGGAACTTCAAAGAAGACAATAATGCATTACCATTAGAACGATTAATTTCAAGAATCGAAGTACTTGTGCAGTGTGACTGATTTTGTGTGAAGCATAATCAACAAGGAAATTCACCTAGACGTGAAAGAGTCGTAATCGAGATTTTTTATTGAATTAAAGTGTGCAACTGTCTGTTCACTGGCGCAATCCTCAAACCTGAGGCAACCGTCTGTTCACCGTTGCAGTCCCTAAACCTTGTTTTACAGATGCCTTCAAACCTTGGGCAGCCGTCCGTGAAGTCCTCAAACCTTGTTTTACAGATGATACTTTAAATTACTACATGCCGGGCAATACTCTCTCCAATATTAAACATAATATTTTGAATTTTTTCGGTCAATTGTCTTCACCTTTTACTATAAATTATTCATACATTATACAAAAAGAAATATATTGTCAAATCACTAGAGATCTGTTCGGTGCAATTTAAAAAATTATGGTTTCAGTTCAATTCAGTCACTTTATATAAAAAAATTCAATTAAATTTGGATCAGTTCAGATTTATTCAGTTCAATTCTTATCAGGTGAAATAAATAGAACCTAAATTATAAGTATATTAAAGCAAAACAAAGAAAAACTATCACATTCACTTTCACACAATTCGAATTTTTCTCAGAATTTCTATTAATTTTTTAATTAAAAAACTTTCGTTAAATATTATTACTGCTGTTAACTTTCAAAGCAAAAATTTTGAACGGAGTGTTCAATTTCATCAAACGTCGTTAACTCTGCCGTTAATTCTATGTTTCAGTCTTGAAATTCCCTTGCGTCCTGATAAATCACGCAAATTGCTAACAAGACATCCTAGATTTCCGTTCTACTCCGTTTTTTTCCATTAGACTGACTCTTCACATCATATTCGACAAAGCCAATCGTGATATCCCTAAATTCTGCAGTATTTCATTCCTCATATCTCGATGAATTCCGCTGCACAATCTCCATGAAGCCCTACCTCAGATGGAACAATACTTGATGTTCAAATCCAACGATTTATATCCTCTGTTATCTTTTCCAACCCTAGAAGATAAATCGAGGTGACCAGTAAGACGCTAATTTTTCATTCCGTATTCTAACTCAGAATAATCTATAATGCTCCCCTTCTTCTGTCCAATTCTGCGTCGTTAACGATTTCCTAATTATCAAATTCAGAGACTCTTCATTTAAGTTGTTACGGGTTTTATGAGTTTCTCAATTTCTCATGGTATTGAAACAGTTTGTAATCTGAAACCATGGCGAAACTTGGACATTACGAGGAATGCATCCAAAAGAATCAACATTTTAAAAAAAAGTTAATGCTACTTAACATGGATCTCTGGCCACTCCGACCCCGATGTCGATTAATAATCTCCATGAAAAGGCCTTTATTTCCGACGAACCAAGCTAGTGTTAGCGTGCCTGCAACTTCAGAACCTTTTAACCAGGATAGTGCAGTTCACAGGTTCATTTTTTGATTTGTTTGTTCTTTTTTTCCAGGTGTAGGATAATATTATTGGAAGCGTTTGTGAGTAGCTCTCTTACAACCAATTGAGTTTCTGATCTCACCAGGTAATGAGATATGGTGAATTGCTCAATTACTTGAATTATATTATGATTTGTGGTGAATTATTTGTTTAGGTTCATAATGGACGAGGCTTAGTATTTGACTATGTCCTATTGGACAGATTGAAGTGCCCTGCCAAGTCTTCAATAATGATGATGCTTGTAGTGGGAGGCTTGAAGCAGGGCATGGTAAATTTTCTCACTGATGCTTTAAGTTTTTGTTCATTTATGTTTATTGTTTTGTTGAACCCATCTTTCTTACAACTTATTTATGTGATGGCCTTCTTTCTTATTTGGCTTCAAATGCGTTGCTCTTAGGGATGGCAATTTAGCCCAGCTCCGATGGGTACCCGACCTGACGAAGCGACTGGGGCAGACCTGGGCCGATTTTTTAGCCTGTCGGGCCTGATTTTCGTGCCCGAGGCACCCGGCCCGACCTGACCCGACAGGTATAATTTTTTT
>JAYMSH010000402.1:0-11456 GCA_036897905.1 Aragoa cleefii | reverse complement strand
CGATGAAAATATATTTAGTTAAGTTAGCGGGTGAATAACTGGATCTCCTGCCATTGACAGGATTAGAGCTGATGCTATTTCTCGTTTAAAAAAAAAAACAAAAAGTGTCTAACCTGCGAGATTTGACAAGATTTGAAACACATATGAGTCGTGTGAGAATTCTTAATCTCCCCTTAATGTTTTTGGACTCCCACAAATTTTATTAATATTTTGAATATTATTTTTTATATTTTGACAATTTCAATATTATTAATTAATTTTAATACATAAATATTATTTTTATTATGATAATCCAATTTAGAATATAGAAAAACTTGGTAAATGGAGAGTCACGCCAACGCCTTGTGACTTGTGATTAATTTTAGTCACCACCTCCACAGTTCCGCTACGGTGACCGAACATTTTCAGGTAGACAGTCACCGTAGCCCATGGTCTAACACTTCAGCAACTTCAACCCAGCTCCATCTATCCTCCATCAGACATTCCCAAACTTCAACACAGCTCCATCCATTCTCCATCCTCCATCATACGAAACGACGTCAAGGGCATTTTAGTGGTGAAGAGGAGCAGAGGGTTTCTGAGGAGGATTTGGAGTGTCCTTTTGTAGAGTTTTTGAACAAATGCGGGTTGTCGCAGAAGCTAAAATCGTATAGATCCAATAACTCTTTCTCTGTTAGTGACAACTTTAATTTGATTATTAATGTGTTGGCTATTATGTTACTTTGCCTGGATTGATTAGTTAGAATTCGAAATAACTGTTAGTTATAGTGACACGGAATGTAAGAATGAGTTATTTAAATAGTTAGTGAGAACTCTAATTCGACTGTTCGATTTTGTTGCTTCTATGGAATGAAACAGCCTATGCATTTTTGGCGTTTATGATTTAAAAAGAATTGAATAAGCATCTAAATCTATTAGTAAGTTTCTAGTATTTTTCATGCATTTCGGTAGGCGGAATTTGTTTATAGGCTGCAAATTAGTAGGGATGTGTGTCTGATTTGAGATCGGCTGCTACGTTATTCCGGGATTGATTAGTTAGAATTTGAAATAACTGTTACCACAGACTATCTAAATAGGGTGAGAAAACATGGTTTTTCCTCTTGAAGATCTTGTTTGAATCTTTCTATGCCATCTCTTATCATCCTTGAAGAATGAGTCGCTTAAACAGTTAGTGAGAGCTTTAATTCGACTGCTCGATTTTGTTGCTTCTAGGGAATGGAACAGCCTAGGCATTTTAGGTGTTTGATGATTTAAAAAGAAATGAATAAGCATCTAAATCTATTTAGTAATTTCTAGTATTTTCATGCATTTCGGTTGGCAAAACTTGTTATTATTATGCTGTTAATCATTAGGGATGTGAGTCTTATTTGAAATTGATTACATTATTTTGCTCACTGTTTTTCTTCTTGAGGGTCTATTTTGAATCTGTCTGTCATCTCTTGAATCATCCTTGAAGAATGATCTATTCAAACAGATTAAAGTCTTAATTCATTAATGATTTCTATGTAACGAATATCACCAATGATCATGTAATCTTTCTATCCTTCAGATGGATGCCTGTTGTGTTCATTCCTGTTGTTTAGGCATATGAATCTAATCTGCTGTTATTTTTTTGCACTCCAGGATTATTTTGCATGCTATAGTGCTGACGGATTATGATCAGGATAATTTGGATGTCTGTAAGGATGTAATTAGCACTAAGAGTGGGATAGATCGTTTAGCACTCTATCACTCATCCATTGGCAGGTCAGTCAAAGCATTTTCGTCACTTTTTTAGTGCTTACTGTTAATTGTAAAGAAACTGTTGACCTTCATAGGACTATTAGATTCTTTTTTCTGTAAAGAGAATCTGTTAGTTGCTGGCACAACCTTCCAGTGTTCAATGGCCATAATAATGATGTAGTAACAATCAACTGTCAATAGATAGAAATACTAAAAGGAAAGACGAATTAATTACACTACTAGCTTTATTACCCTACCTGTTTCAATAGAGAAGTTCTATTTTAGAAATTAAACACTAGCCTCCTGGTCTGTATGAAAAAACTTTAGTTCTGGCCCAAGTGATGCCATCTCATGTGGAAGTTATCCAGTACTCTTAAAACCACAATTTCAGTATATTTCTTGTCCAGGATACTTGCTTGATGGATTCTGCATGTGAGTAAATGCTTGTCTCTAAGCATGCTTCAATGACTGATGTGAACATGCGTAAACACGATTTTATGTTCACAGATTTAGAGTTCATGAACAATGGTACTTTCTTCTTAGATAGTAGTTGCAACCTATATGTCCTGATGTCTGTGTATCTTAAATAAAGATTTATTGGCTAATTATGACAATGTTAGGCCCAGCAACAAGATATGTGCATCTAGTAGTTGGTTATACTTGCTGAGTATTGAGGAGAGTTAACAATAAAATATATAATTTATTTGTTCGTATTCCCATCTGAATTTTGCAGTGGCTTCTGTCCAGATTTTGTAACTTTCAGTTCCTTCTTTTCTACAATTCTCTTGAAAAGTGGTCGAGGGTTGTTCAAATGCTTGAGGATTTAATCTTGCCTTTTCTTTGCTATTCATTTCATTTAGATGCTCTATTTGTTTATGATGTTGGAATCTTCATACGCTCATTTGTAAAATTAGAAATTATCTGAATTTTGATTGTGAGTTTCATAGACAAAATCATATTTACGATCCGGAAAAATTAGGCTGTATTGAGGAAACACAATTTCACATTAGTGTTATGAAGTCAGATGTTCAGTTGTCTTCATAGGGGGGAGTGTAGGAATAGTTGCTTAAATAATAGTATATGACTAGCATAGCCTAAACAGGACAGTCTTCCTGCTGAAACTTATCAGGTTTCCCAATGCATTTGGTGCTATGATATATCCCATTTACGGTCAAGGGGAACTTCCGCAAGCCTTTTGTCGTCGTGCTGCTGTCAAGGGATGTACTCATGTAAGTATATTTTGGATTATTGGATACTTGATTATATGGATAATATAGGAGTCAGTCAACTTATTTGCATGTGCTGATTTCTGCGTCTAGGTGCAGTTGTTATGTGTTCCTGATATATACTCTAGCTATCCTCCTTGCTGGTGGTGTTTCCTTCTCTACCTTTTGGGTGGGTGGGGCCAGAGGCGAATGTCTAGTGCTGCTGTTTCATTTTTTACTGGTGCTGTGTGCCTGTGTCCACTTTGATGTCTACTGTTTTTTGGAGCAATTGAGTAAATCATAGTACCCTCTTTCTTTTCGAGTTACATGTTCACACTCATTTTCTTTACCTTGGGAATAATTATTATCACTTGTGATCATCTTCCCTTGCGAGGGAAACATGGTTTGGTATAATGTTACTTCTATGGGTTTGTCTAGGACAAGGCAATTCAATATCTTCTGCACTCTAAAAGACTGGGAATATTAGTGCATGAGGAACATTGTTTAGGATTTAACACTTCAATGCCAGTCTCTCCACTCCCTTTTTTATTCCAGGAGTTTCAGATTTTGCATGCTCAATTATCTTGTTCAAATGACATAAATTCATTCATCAGGAGGCCTGTATCATCGACTATCTAATAACTCATTTGTAGACCTTATAATTTTGTTTTGTTCTCTTATGCTTAGCTTCATCGTTTGAATTTTTTGTACAGGTTCTGCAAATGAATTTTTTGTACAGGTTCTGCGAATGCCCGTAGCTGCAGTTCTCATGAATGAGGTTGGAAATGATTCTTGTGTCCTGAAAAAGTGCACTAATCGAGCCATCCTTGACATGCACACATGTGTTTGATCAATTGGTTCCGTGTCATGTCTTTATCTGCACATCTCAGATTCTTTGTACCTGATAGTATGTGTTATCTAACCAATTTCTCATATGCTGCTTCGTTTATTTTCACAGGATGGCCTGACTTATAAGGGTGTGAAGTTATCTTCTGGTCAGGAGTTATTTAGCACTCAGTTGCTTCTTGCTCCTTCTTTCACGATTGCGTCACGATTCACTCCTTCTGCACAGGTGGAAAACTCACATGATGATGGCGTCAGAGGTGGTAAAGTAAAAGTTGCTCGAGGAGTATGCATAACAAAGAACTCAGTAAAACCAGACGTTGCCAATTGTCTAGTGTTCTTCCCTCCTAGATGTAAGTTTATTAGCCTAATTATTTATTTTCGATGTCCTTACTTGCAAAGTACAACATATATGTGATAGTGCTTTACTTGCAGCTTTGTACCCAGAACAGATAACAACTATCCGTGTGCTCCAGTTGAGTAGCAATCTGGCTGTCAGCCCTCCTGGAATGTAAGTGTATATTACTTTCGGCTTACTGTATATTTTGAAACTCTGAAGGTTAATAAGCCTTCCTTTCGTAAGTAGTTTGTGTCATAGAAATGTGCATCAATTCAACCTGGATATTAGTTTTTGTCTTGTAACCTTCACATTAGATCTGTTTTCTGTTGGGTCTAGTGTCTAAAAATTCAGGGTTGTTGGGCCAGGGTTTTACCTTCACCGGTGCCGGTTGTAATTCCCCCTTTGTTCTTGCTATTGTAAAATATACTACAATGGGGTAAGGTTGAGATGCGTGCAAATAGAAGTGGATTGGCAAACACATGCACTTGATCTTCTCATTAAGATGTAATGTGGCCCAGTTTCTTTACCTTCTATTCCTCACCAAGCGAATTTATAAAAGGAACAGGTCGCCAATGCAGTTTCAGTAAATACTCTCTGTTTTTGCAAATACTCCCCTTTGATGATTGTCCTCCGTAATTTATGATTTCTGCTTTATATTTTTCTTTTTATATCTTGACATACTGAAACAAGCTTTGCATGACACTGGACTTTTCCAATTTGTTATTCAGGTTTGTGATTTATCTCTCAGCAATGTGCGACAATGCCCAAGAGGGGAAGAAACTGCTAAGTGCTGCCGTAAAGGCACTGTTTACTACGCCTATATCCAACAGCTCTGAGGACAATGAGATTGACCATGTCTCCGCTCATACAGACACAAAACCGTGTTTGCTTTGGAGTGCCCTGTATATTCAAGAACTGACAATGGTTTTGCTTCTACTCTTTGCAGTTTTTCCTTTCAAAATTAGTTTCACCTATTTCTATTGGTCTTCTTTCTTTCTTTCCCTTTTCTTTTGCACCCCGAGAGTTCTGATTTTCTCATATGTATATTTACCTTTCAAATATTTTCTTCAAAACGTGCTGCTGCCTTGAGATGATTATTACCACCACAAATAGAGGACTGGCCTTTATTTTCTTTTTGGCATATGCACGCATCTCAGCATGTCCACATACAATTTCGTCATTTATAGTACCCCTGCTCGAGCCAATGTTGGTGCAAGGATCGGTCTTTGCTTATTTGTCCTGCTAATATTTAGCTTAATGTCCTGGTTGGGTTCCTTGTTTGTAATTTGTTTAAATTTTCATCGCTGTCAGTTCCCGGATGCTTCTGATTCCATCAGATACACGCCGATTCCTGATGAACATCTACACTATAATGATCTCCTAAATGCCACAGAAAAGGTACTCAAGTTTTAAATATCAATCTGGAAGTGATTGCAATATAATTCTCGATACTCCTGTACATGCCCCTGCACAGAGTGTACAAGGTTGCAGAAGGGGCCTAGGTTGTAATAATAAATTCTTGTACCACTATTAGGTTGTAGCCGACTGAAAGTGACATTTTGGTTATCTTGGAAGCTATTTCAAGAAATGTATCCTGGTGAGGAATTCTTTCCATTAACAAGCGCGCTCATCTGATGAGAATCCGGATGATGGCAGTTCTAAGCTGGACTGATTTCTAACTAGTCCTTCGCACTTAGCAATCCGATAGATGAGCTCAGAGTAGATGCAACAAGATATTGACACGTTAAGAAATAGTGCTTCTGGGTTGTGAAACTTCTACTTCGAAAAAGTCTTAAGCCGATACAAGTGAAGATCAGTTACACATTCCATGACATGTAAAGTTAATGAAGGGCAATGCAGAAGGCCATAATCCAAGACTTTGTTAGTATTATTCCTTCTTTTTTTAAGTAAAGTGGAGTATTGGTTCGATTTCAGTCTTGAACCCTGATAATATGATGATAGGACTTTGCTTATGGCAATGATTGTGTATTGGGTTATGAACTTTTAGATATTGGGGTTTAAAAGAATCCTACAATGTTGAGGTACTAACTATCATGGGTGGGGAGAGGGATTCAATTTTGCAGTTGTGAATTTTGAAATTTAATTTAAAAGGATTTTAATAACTAAAATGATTACACAGTGAAGATGATAATCATTTGATGAAATTCCACGAGGATATTGATTCCTAAACGCCCATCACCCTGGCCTGAACTATGTTGTTAGGACTTTGAAAATGTCCATATTCTTATCATGTGATGCTTCACGATATGCATGATCAGATTTCTAAAATAAACATGCGTGCGTGAATAACTCTTCTTTTTTCCTTTTTCTTTTCTTTTAAGTTAAGCCAAATCTTGGTTTTGTTGTTCTGTTGATCTAATTCTTCATATATGTGAAGGAACATGCTCTAGATCATATAAAGCAAGACTGCGACCGAAATCGCAAGTGCGTGCGTGAGAGAGTAAAAGCGTTCAAATTTAATACTTTTTTTTTTAAACGTGAAAGTGCTAGCTGTATTTACAATAAAAATTACATTTCACATAAAGTTATTTATATTTTACAAAAACATATGTTTAGAGTAGAAATGTCTTAAAATTCAAATATGCTACAATTAGAATATTAACTCACTAAATGAAAATATAATCAACATAAATTTTATATAAGAACAACAGTTCAATATATATAAAAAAAACAATAATCTCACTATGTTAGCATGAAATTGAAACAATCGTATGCCAAGAATTAGTCAATTCTAATTCGTGAATTAGTAAATCTTAAATCATTTTAAATCGAGCTCTGAGTGCGCGCGCTTTGAGCGTTAAACGATATAAAATTTGGAACTTTTATGTGTTCTAGGACATGTTATCTTCTCAAGAACGTGGGTTTATGTATGCATAAGTTATAGAATAAATGTTAACTCATTTAGTTTGTATTAAATACATATTAAAAACTATAAATTGAATCTATTTATTTGATAAATTTATATTGTCGATAAGAAACTAATATTTTTTGTATTCTTTTTGTTTATTATTGCAGTTGTTGACACAGTTGAATTTCATACATGTAGCCCCCCTTATGCACACATTCTTCTATGTGTTGATCATGACGATAGAGTCAACAATGCATATGATATTGACAAGGTTATAAGTGCAGAACTATAGGACAAAGATAAAAATCCTGAATTGTCCAATGATGTTGTTGGGTTCATGGTGAATGTGCCTTGCGAGGCATTGGATCATAAATCTCCGTGAATGAAGGATGTCAAGAAGTAAGTCAAGAATTTTCCACAGAGCTTCAAAGAGAAGACTATATTGATGATAAAAGTTATCCCGTATGCGAGCTTACGATGGTGCACGAATGATCAAGAATGGAGTTGAAATCGGCAACATCTAAGTTTTTCATTTATATATATATTGAAACCATATTAATTTTATTAATTGTACATTTTATACCCATGTAAGTTATTTATGGCATACTTATAGTGTTATATGATTGAACATGTACATTGTTCCTTACATTTATTGATGAAATATCGTGCGCACATCAATGTAGAGTGGTGCAATAAAAGCAAGTCCATCAAGTATCGCTTTAAATACATAACCAAGGGTCTTCACCGCATCTCATGAAAAGTAAGTGATGGAAAATGGTAAAAATGAAGTAAAAGTGTACGTGGAGTGCCGATATGTGCATGCTTGCGAAGCATGTGAGGAATTCTTGTCTTTGACATTCATTATCGTAACCCCGCATTGGAACATTTATCATCCCACTTAGAAGGTGAGAATAAAATGATATTTAAAACTGCATGGTATTTAAAGATGAGGATATGTTCCTAATTTGTTAGGCAAACTTACTATAGATCAATCCAAATTCTTGGCGGCGATGGAGTACAACAAGAATCATGACGATGGTCTTCATCTTTGTATTGCCAGTTTCCAAGGTATTATGTTTGGGAGCCAAAGGTTCGGGTATGGGCACCACGGCATGATGGATGTGGCAATAGGTCGTATATATCATGTCCCACCGGGTTCAGGAAAGGCAGATTACCCTATGATTATGCTCAATCACATATCATATACCACATATTTTAACGATCTGAAAGAGGCTAACAGATTTCTTTACATATCTTTCGAAGAAGCTTGCTATGCAGTGGGATTTTTGGACAATGACATGAAATATATATAGATGGTATAAAGGAAGCGAGTCTTCGGGGATGTGGTCATTATTTGGTTCAGTTATTTGCAATGCTATTAATGTCCAAAAGTACGCCGCGGACAAGAGATGTGTGGGAGCAGACTTGGCAGTTTCTTTCGGGCGATATGCTACACATTTCCAAGAAGACTAACAATCCAGGTTATATTGCATTTGCATTCTTTTTATTTAAGTCGTAGAAATATGATATTTACTTAATTTCTACACGAACGTATATTTGCATTACACATTATTTTATTTGTTCATATATTATTACTTTCTTCAACTTTAAAATTTTAAAGTACAATGTTTATGGTGTAACACATATTTTAATTAAATTAAATACTCATTTTTTTAATTTAAAGTTATGTATAATGGTTTGTGAGGGTAAATACATTCACAACATGTCACAACATTTGTGACGATTCTCATAATCTAACTGCAAATCCATAGGTGTCACATTTATGATCATATTGAACTACTGAAGGAAATGGAACTGATTACTTAGGATGAAGCATCGGTGACTCTGATATTTTGTTTAGAGGCTATTGATCGTATTCTTAGGACCATTATGAGATTACCAAGTGGACAAGAGTCTGATATTCCATTTGGAGGCTTGGTTGTAGTAATGGGGGGCGTTGTCATGCAAATATTGCCAGTGTTCCCCCGAAGGAAATATACATAATATTGTGCGTGCATCTATCAACTCATCAAGGAGACTCTAGATTTGTGCCAGGTACTATAATTAACAAAGTATATGCGCTTATAGGTCAATGCTTGAAATTGTTAAATAACTTTCTTCGTTTAATATAATTAGTGATGTATTTGTGTTATTTTATATGTATATTTATGTAATGCTTAAGGTTGGCTTGTCTGACTTCGACATAGAAGGGATCAAGAAATGTTCAGAATGACGGATAAGTCGAATTAAAATTACCCAATAATATTTTCATTTGTGATGCATATGATCATATGGCTATAATTATTGAGAGTGTGTATTCATCATTACTCGCTAATTCAAATAACTCGTCACATTCCAAGATAGGATCGTTCTTGCTCATACTAATGAGATAGTTTATAGATTAATAATTATGTTATAACTCGTATGCACGGTGATGCTAAAATGTGTATGAATTCAGACCATATATGTGTTGACGAAGACTGCCCAGCCAATGGAAGATGTGTTCATGCAAGAAATTCTTAACACTATGAAATGTACATGTCTGCCAAATCATATTATAACATTGAAGCTGGGTGTCCCCGTTATACTACTTAGGAATATTGATTAGGATATTGAGTTACATAATGGAACGAGAATGGTTGTGATTGTGCTTGGAGAACATGTGATCCATGCAAGAATACATTATTGCAAGTATGCTGGTGAAGTTGCCGCTATACAACATGTCATGATAAGATTTTAGTGCAGTATGTTGCACCATGACAATAAATAATAGTCAGACAAGTCTTTGGCACACGTCGGAATCTACCTCCCGATGTCTATTTTCAGTTATGGACAACTGTACATTGAATACTCTAGAGGTACTAAAAGGAAGGGTCTGGAAGTATAAATTCTTGACGAAGAGAAGAGAGATATACAGACAAAACCACTATCAATATGGTTTCCAAATGAGATTTTACTATATAGGGTATAAAATAACTTTTTGTTACGTGAAATTATTACTATGTAATTCATATTATTCACAATTGTATCTATTTAATCTAAAGTTCTCACTTGAAGCATGACTTAATGGATGAAATCGTTCGGAGATACTTATGCGCTTTGTTTTCAAACTAATGTAACTGGAATATAATATATTTCATCAATTGTAATATTATGAACAAAAATATTATGTTCTATTTTTTTTTTTTGTCTTTCTCTTTTTCATGTAGCGATAATATTACTGTCGATGTTCGACATGTTATGCACTATTTACTAGAAAAGGAAAGCCTAAAAAAATGATACGTGTTCGGGTTGGATAACGGGTGTTGTTACATGAAACCCGCTACTCGATTGGGTAGCCGCATACTTATAGTTAAAACGAAGGTAAAGTTTCGGAAAAGATAGAAAAAGGTAGAACACCTGATTGGTTTAAACACCAGTTGGCATGAATCTTTGATGTTTTGACATAAATAACTAATGATTACTAACAATAGGTGTTTAGACATTAGTTACTCATGTTTATAAATTAATTGTGTTTATTCTATCCTTCCAGCTTCCCATATTTTAGAGGACCAACTCAAAAAGGAAAATAATTTGAAGTTTAATAATTCTTACATGTAACTGAATTCTCAAATCCAGTTATGTTCTCAATTATCCGATGATACCTATAAGCTATAACATCGATGTGTAAAATTCATGAGTTCATATATACGAGATTGAATAAGCCTATCGTTTATTAAAAGATGCTAATTTTTGTTAGATAATTAGTTCAATGGAGAAGCAGATTCTGTTTTGTGAAAGTTACAGATTATGCATTTACTTTGTCACTCATTTGAGCTTACTCTCTAGATTCAAAGTGATTATTTCTCTTCTGATTTTCAATATAAGTTGATTTGAGCATTGAAAATTATAAAATCAATGAATGTAATATGAACTTTGGTGGGCCAATGAGATTTAGCCTAGTTGGTTAAGATTAGCCCATGACGTAGGGGTCATGGGTTCGATGTCCGTTTGTGCTCAAATTTATTTCTAATTTATACTAGCTTTGTCGAGATAGTTATGTTGGTAAATAATTATTTCTAATCTATACTAGCTTTGCCAAGATAGTTATGTTGGTAGATGAGTTATCCTGATTGATGATTGTAATTTGTAATCGATTAATATTGATATTCTAAATATTAAAAAAAAAACTTTGTTGGAAGATTATTAGCAACTAAGAGTACCTTACACCGGAGCGCATGGATTGTGAGATTGAGAATAATAGTTGTGGTCGAATCGAGAGATGACTCTTATTTTTAATATGAGCTTGCCCCGCACATGGTGGTTACAGAATTATAGCAGCGGTCGTCCAAGATAAAACGATCGTAGACAGGCCTATTCTCTGTACTATCCATAGAATCAATTATAACAAGTCACACACTCATATTCCGGAAATGCAGAAAGAAAAAATTCCACAATCTAACTACCAAAATAGTGTGGTAATGATTACTCTGGCACT
>JAYMSH010000401.1:0-11464 GCA_036897905.1 Aragoa cleefii | reverse complement strand
AGGATGAATAGACATTTGCACATAGAAGAAATAATGGTTTTATCAATCAGAGAATCGACATACATGAATTAAAATTCCAGTAACAGAAGTTTACCTGCATTAGGATGAGAATTACAGCAAGAGTAGATACCAATAGTAAGACAGGCGAATTTCGAAGTTTTGAGGATGTTGGGAACTTGGCAAAGATATCTCCTAAAAGAGATGTAACTGATGCCTCGCCAATACGTCCTTGTACAGGACCAGTTACTCGTGGGTTTACGCCCGGCTGATCTGGTATGGTTTGTGAAATACTCACCTCACTTGACTTCACTTCCGCGTAATTCTGAGTAACTGGTCTCGTCTCCAGTTGAACTTGCTTATTTGAAATCAAAGTAGATGCACGACCTGCTGTTAAATTAATCAAAACAACATAAACACCAACATAAATATGATAAAAAGTAATAATTGTATATATAATAAGCGATGTTCAACAAGAAAATACCTTCAGCCTTTTCCAGATTCTTCTGCTTCAACACTTCATGTGCCTGAAAATTAGTCCAAGCAATCTTTCAAAATTCAGAAACTCCAGAAAAACAGGATATGATAAAAAGAAGAGCAATAAGGATACGAGTTCTATCCAAGCTGCATAAGCTTCCCGTGTCTCTTCAACTGTAGACTGCACTATTTTCCCTGCAAATGTAACAAACCTGTCAAGGCAAACCTTGAAGCTCCCACATGCTTTTATTGAGATCTCAAAACTTAGAAGACCCAAATCATATCAAAAGCACTACAAGAAGCAGCAGCTAAGAGAACTTATTGTTTAATGAAGATGGCTCCAAGTAAAACATCAGATTAGAGTACCAAAGATGAATCTAAGAGAACTCATTGTTTAATGTTAAACTGCCCAATCCATCTATCTTATTTCCGTATTTCTAGATTTTCTCCTTTTATATTGTGTGTTTGTCATCAGCTCCGCTAGTTGCAGAACCCCTATCATATCCCTGTGTCCAAGTTTAACCAAGCCATTGCTTCTATAAATGGGAACTCCTAGTCACCAGTTCACTACCTGTAACAACTATATATATATATATTATGGACAGAAGTCTTGCACCACCAACTCCTGATGGTGATTGAATGGATATAAATATCACTAGTGAATATTCTAAACCTTCGGCTTAGTTTTGAGCCTAATGAAAATGCCTGTCAGAACAGATATAAGACGAACCTTTCCACATTGTTTTTCTTGGAAAAGGCCACATTAGTATAAACCCTTAATATGCAGCCTCGTGTCGAACCCGTGCTCTCTTCCTCTATATCCCAACGCCCCTGCAAATGAAGAGTTTCCAGAGTAAGAACCAAGCAAACATTCATAGAGTATTATTAGTAGTAACACAAAAATATATTGCTTCAACAGTGAATTTGCAAAAAAAGATGAGGCACGATACAATTGTTAGGTTTGCAGAATTTCTTCTAACTATCCTGGTATGTATTAAACAATTGATATTTTCAACAGCCTTTCCTGTAGACTAGCTATCCCAACCTTGAGAGTTCAGATTATAGCTTTTTACTTTTTGACATCAGCATAGGGGGAAAAAAAATTACAGCAGCATTTGTGTCAATGAAGAATCAGGGGGGATAGGATGAACTCAAATAGGTAAAAGCATATGCTCCCACTACACGTTAAAGAGCACCCAGATTGTAATGAAACCCATCTAGTTAGTTGTAGTAATAAGGGTAAGGACACAAAGAAAAACGTAGATAAGTACATGATAGTCCAACTATTCCACACAAACACTACATAACTCATAAATCAAAGGAAGAAAACGAAGAAAGCGTGACAATAAGTATTTCACCCAAACACTACAAAAACACATACCTCCACACTGAAGTAGTCCCCGTATGGTACGTCATCAATGTCTTGTGATGTATCCACAATCAAATGACTGGTAAGAATGAAGAATTGAACAGGTAAGGAGAATAATAATAGTACATGACAGACAGAAAAAGTACTATATACCCACCAGAAACTTCATATG
This sequence comes from Aragoa cleefii, assembly GCA_036897905.1. Taxonomy (NCBI): domain Eukaryota; kingdom Viridiplantae; phylum Streptophyta; class Magnoliopsida; order Lamiales; family Plantaginaceae; genus Aragoa; species Aragoa cleefii. The sequence goes on along the minus strand of JAYMSH010000401.1, from coordinate 9,449 downwards.
ACAGCAGTATAAGAATGGTGGAAGTAAAAGCAAAATAGTAATAGCTCCCATTGTCATTAAGGCAGTAAGTAGTTCATGTGCTATTAGAGACTTGCCCATTCTTGAAGACTCGATATTTCTGGACCTCTCTACAGCTACCGAATCTTGCACCTAGCAAAAACAAAAATTCGTAAGCTACACTGTATCTCTAGAATCATAACACCATCTAAACTGAGAAGTACTTGAACAGAGACGTACCGAAGTAAATTTTGATTGGATGTTGAAATGACACATCACGGGCATGACCAAACTTTGTATCGGGACGCCATGACGTACACTTGAAATCTTAAAGAAACAATAACAAACTCATCAACTCAAATAGTAATTGCCTACAATATTCCAAATCGTATAAAACATGTTACAATGACAGGAGAAAGAATTTCTCACACTCACCTTTATCACCACATTTTCTATGGAATGACTCGTGGAAACTGACGGCATTGTCCGAAAAGAACAGGTTAAAGAACTCCTCTACACGTATCTGCACCACAAAATTGATAATCAATGATCCTCCACATACAAGAATAAATCATACAACCAAAATGAAATATCTGTGAGGAAATGTTACCGGAAATTTTGCTTCCGCAACTTTTGTATAGAACTCGGGAACTGAATAAAAGAACACCGTTCAGAACAAAGTTGTACAAGTCAAGTATAGAAAAACATCGAATTAAGCTCCGAAATATCAAGTGAAACACAGAGACAGGCCATGAGAAATATTAGAAGAGCGGAATAGTGGGTAAAGTTGCCACAACCTGTAACCTTCCACAGGACTTTTTAGTGTATCTGAAGCTTGACTTTCCAAAAGTTTATTCCAAATATATGTGGAACATTCATCATATAACTATAGTTCTTCTGGTGTCACTTTCATTATTCCATACATATGGACACATGTGTTGGTTTATTTAGACAAGTGGACAAACTAGAAACGTAGATGGATAAATATCTGACTGCTGCATGAATGGGACCACCAAAAACAGATATTGACTAACCTCCAGGTGCATCAGCATCCTCAGGCTCCCAAGCTAAAGATTTCTCCGATGATGAACACTCGGTAATTTTAACATCTTCTGCAGTTTCTTCTTCCCTAACTGGCATGCTCAAAGATGTTGAGACGATCTCAGGTTCCACATGGTCAGACAGTTTGAACTCCTCTGATATGTGGCCATTCTGGTCACTGCAACCCAAAATTGCATCAGGCAAATGGAACCAAAAAAGAGCAATTCAAAAAACTAGGCATTGATCAAAAAGAGAATTACAAGTTTACCACAGTTGTTTATACATGTTAAGTGCATACAAGAGAAATGATGCAATAGAATATGTCTGGTCCCCCAGTATCAGGAGAAAGAGGACAAGATCTCCGAGCTAACATGTAAATATTCCACTTCTGGGTGCAGTTCCTATATTCAGAATGTGAAATCTAAGGTCCCGCTTCAGTCAGAACGTCTCTTACGTTGTTGTTTCTTAAAAGGTCTGCTAAGAATGTGCGTTTAATTTTAGCATTCCTATGTCAGACCAAACTTTTTTGTTATCCTCCAATTTCTTCTAGTCTACATATTGAATGATTTTATTATTCTAAGCCAAGCCTTTTGTATATACTGCATTTCAGGTTTCGCATATTAGCAGCATAAACAGTCTTTTCTTATTTATGAAGTATTCTAGCCTCTCGAACATTGCCTTTGTCTATTAAAATGCTAGTAGTACTAAGCATATGATCATGTCCCCCAAGATGCAACAGTGTAAAATCATAAACAAGCTAAAAAAACAGATCTCGGCTGAATTCTTCATTATCCTTAATTTAACCATGCCCTGTAGTTATCTTATATCCTGTATATGTTACCAGTTAATCAACTTCATCTAGGCTAAACAATGATAGGAAGTGTAAACCAAAATTAACTTTTGGCATATTCAATATTTCTTGAACTCAAAGGACCACGTGGCTTCAATTACTGCAGAAGATCTCCCATGTCCGATTTGAATGTCATAACTCAAACAGGCAAAAATACCTACTACTTACTATTTGACTGGAGTTTCGACATGGCAGTTAAAAACATACCTTTCAGTGAGTCTCAAATCATCCACAGGTAAGCTGAAACCATCTGATTCTTCAACTATAGTACTGCCAAGAACATGGCTGCTCACATCAGACTGTGGCTCCTAAGTCAACAGAAACACAGAAAGGCTTGAACTCGTAGTAATGACTGATAGTGGTTAACATCAGTAGTTCACAAAAGGACCACATTCATGAGTGAAATACAGTTGTCAAATAGCAATTCTATCACTTCACTGGAAACATACTTGTCAAATAGCAATTCTATCACTTCATTGACAAACTCATGTTAAGTTCATGAATGACATAAAAGACAAAATGTCCGAACATAGCTATATTTTCACTTCTAAGAAAAGTTCCAACACTGTGCAATGGCATGATAACATGACAGTGACCATACACTAATTTGTTTATCAAATTCCTTATGTTAGTACATAGATCTTTAAATAGCAGATATTGAATTGGTTTGAAATTAAATGACAGATATTAATAGGATGGTAAAACTACAGTTTTATCATTAACATCAAAAAAATAATTTACTAATTGTCAAACACTAATCATATGTTAGATTAAAAGGAAAGAAAATGCTTAATTAAGGATACACCTGAAGTTTACAGACAAGAAGATGCAGCTTAGAAATCAAGCTTCGGATTATGCCTAAAACAAGTTAGATGTTGAGCATTAAATTTACATGCTAGTCATCATTCGGTTACCTGCTGATCTTTTATTTTCTTAGACCCATTACTTTTCTGCAGCCAACCGTCATGAATGAGTCTAAAGGCTCCGTCACGGGATAAAAAAGAGGTGAAGAAGTACTGCACAAAACAAAAGAGAAGTTTGAGGCAGTGCCAAAATGTAGGCACTTGTCCAGACCCAAATTGATACTATTCTGAAAGGACATTCCTTTAAGGGAAACAGATTCATATCAACAGTAGGTTTCTACCTTCTTTTCTCCAGCTATTATTTATATAGCAGTTGGAAACACAGCTACAGCTTTCGCTCTTCGTAAGGCTGTGACTTCATGAAATGGAATAATTTTCTGAAATGTAGAGCAAATATTCATCTCGTCAATCAGGGACAAGAAATTAAGTTCATGACCACAAAACTTTAGGATGATAGACATATTTGACTAATATTTTGCTAATCTTGACTTAGAGGATATGATGTTATTACCCAGGACAACAATAAGTGACAGCTTACACTGTAAAACAATTATTAAGTTAGAAATGCATGCACCAATTGACTAGATTAACACGACTCTGGGTACAAATCAGTCTGATCTTATGACCTAAGTAAATCCTAAACCAAAATCATGTATAAATTTACAATTGAGGGACAGACCTTTGTCTCAAATCCAAATAAATTGGAGTAGAAGCAAATATAGTGGTCAAACAGGTACATATGACCCTGCAAAAAAGGGGAAAGGAAATCCATCAGAAAGTTAGAAAAGCAGAATCGCTTGCTCTGAAAAGTAGAAATACTAAAACTGAGATTTGGCTTCAACTAGCCAAATAACATATAACATCATGTGATGAAGGAAAATAAGTTCTAAATACAGACTCAAGAATCAAGATCTGGAAGAAATTGTAAATCAAAAACTGATCCAAAAAAAATAAAGTACCTGAAGAAGAAAATTCTCTTGCAACGCACAATTGAAATCTTGAATGAGAACCTACAAACAAAGTTGCACAAATGATGAAATACAGCATCCAGAAATTTGATTACACTGGACAGTCACAAAAAATTTACTCAAATTTACCACTCAAAATATAATTTGCTCTCTCTCAAATATGAATATTATATCACATCAAGTCAATGTTTCTGCTCTTATCTTTCCTGAGTGCATACTGGACAATGCAATTTTTAGGAGCTACTACTTTCAGTGTAAAGTAAGAAATCCCTGTCAACGAAATGATTTTCATGCTACTCCATCAAAACCAGCTAAAGGAACTCTGGGGTATCTACTTCCCCTCTAGAATGAGCACTAAAGAGAGCTTTAATAAATCTAATCAATGTCAAGTATAAATCTAAACAAATATTTGGTGAGGAAAAAAAAAAGAGTTCAAACCCACCAGGGTACAAATAATGGCTTGGTTCAGAAGGTTTTATGTGCGCTTTTACATCGTTGGAAAACTCACGTTTTTATGAGGGCTACAATTCATTTCATTGTCCAAAGAATTTCTATAATTGTAACACATCAATAGTGAGGAGCTTCTACCATCTCAGTACTCAATAGAGTTTGAGTCAGACAAGTCTTTACTCTCTCAAGCATGAAGAGATATCAAGGATTGGCAAGCACAATAAAACGGCTTTGTACTATAGTTGAATGATAGCATTATCTTTGCTTGTTATTCTGCTGAATTCATAATTACAAATTACTGATTACTTAACGCAGGGAAAGCAGCCCCCAGCTGGCAGTGGCACTTCAATTTTAAAACACTTACTCACCTCGTCAGGTGGAAGTCGAAACAGCTGCCTGTATTCTTCTTCCTTCGAAAGCACTGGACTCTGTAAGAAAACATAGCACCATCACTCAAGTTAATGTCCTTTCCAATTCGCCAGATCTTCCCTTCTTTTGAAAAGAGTGGATACAAAACCAAGACATGCAAACTAACATAAATAGCTCTTATTCATATACATACATCAGTTAACAACTAGTAACTCCTTTTGACATGCATCTCCCCACTAACATAAGCTTTCATTAAGGCCGTTGCCTAAACCATATGCCCTAATTACGACACATCTTAAATGCATAATCGGCTAGGCTGAATAATTATAATACCAAATACTGAAAAAAATTATTAATTCACATATTACGACGCATCCTAAATGCATAATCTACTGAAGTAACACCCTTGCTCCCCTATAACCTCCTTAACACAACTGGAAACCAATAACAATACGGAATATCGAAAAACTTATCACTTAATTAAAATCACATTCAATTTTACTCTTCTATCAACTTCCAACTATCGAATTCACACTTAACTCCAAAAATTGGGTAAAAAAATAGGCGCGAGTGATTACGAGCAAATTAAAAACTGAAATCGGAAAACTACCTGAGAATCGAGCTGCCTGAAAGGACTAGGAGTAGAATAGGGTGCGCGATCAAGTGCATCCGTTGCAGGTAAATCAGGCGTAGATTCGCCGGAGAACGAACCATGACCGTCCATTGACTGCGAAATCGGAGGGGTTGAAGCTGGAGTGGGGTCCACTATGGCAGCCATGAAATCGGACGGGAGCCTAGTAAGAAGGGAGTGTGTCGGTTCGGTTGGTTTAATCGAAAGTTTGGTGTGTAATGTTTGGTCTAGTATTCTGTACGTTACTTCAGAAAATGCAAGTCTAATTTGGAATTTAGTTGATCTTTTTTTAGATGTCAGAGTCTTATCCAATTTGTGGTGGTGTACTTGATAAATATGTGTCATTTAGTTCGATTCAATTCCCATCGAATATATTCAATTCAATTTCGTTGATTTTCAGTTTTCAATTGAATTAATGTAGTGGTGATGGAACCACCTTTTAATATTAATAACTACCATTCTTATAATATAATATAGATATAGATATAGATTGATACTATCAATTATAAGAAGAGGTTACAATCATGCATCTACATCGAGTTTGTCCAAACCATTCGATATAAGTTGGATAATTTTCTTGTGCATGATTGTGTGCAAAAGTTGAGCATCCACAAAATCACACTACACTGTATGTTTATAAAATCAAAATATAATTACTGCGATCCACAAAATTGATTTTCCCCTTTCCCTTTTTAGGATCCTAGTTTTTTTTCCCATTTTATTTTCTGAGAACCCTAATTGTCAAAATTTGATCAATTGCTCGTGAATTCGTGTTATGGACATGATTTGAGCGAGAAGCCCAATGGAAGAAGTGGAAAACGTTGAAGTGTCGATGAGGACGTGAAGGAGATCTTCAGACCGTTGTTGATGATGAAGAGGACATAAAGGAAACCCTCATTTTTGTAAATATTTTTAATTACTTCTTTAATCATAATCAGTCCAGTCACTTGTCAATTCAAAGATTGTGTGTTGACTTTATGCTGATTGTATGTCATGTGGTGTTGTTGGTGCTAACTGAGATGCGAATGGACTAGTATTGTCAAGACTTTTCAATAAGTGGACTAAAAATGACATGATTAAACTGTGTACTGCAGACGCCACCCTCGCCAAGCTTTTGGACTACAAATGCCTTTATCTTTTATTAGTTTATATAAAAATTTAACTCCCTGTTATTAATTTTTGTTAGAATGTAATATTGTTAATTTGTTTCAATAAGAATAAATTATGATTAATTGATTTGCCCATGCATATCTTATGTTTATTTATTTTTTTATTGTTGCTAAAGATGGTGGAGAAGAAAAACAACAAACTAAAAGCAAAAACAAGAAAACTTAAGAAGCAGCAGCATCAAATTGCAGCAAAGGCAAAAGCTTAGGCATGGGAGTCTCCCATAAAACTTTTCCATCGGTGATCTCATGTCCATGTTTCACCAAGTAGTCGGTACAAGCATTCCTTTCTCTCAAGGTATGGACAAACCTCCCATACCATTCACTTAAAATTTCTTTGAATATAATTCACGTGCTACAATTTGCGTGCTAGGTTCGGGAGGGTGCAGTTAGCCTAAAATTTGTAGCAGGCGTTAGTTGAGTGATTGAGCCTAAAAGTAGGAGCCAGTTAGTTTATGCGTGTCTCTTCGGTTTTTGCGTGTCTTTTTGTTGATTTTATGCTTGCATCTTTTTTTGAGTTTTGCGTATCTACGTGCTAGTCTTAATTTCTGCGTGCATCTTTTTGAGTAATGAGTCTCTTCGGAAACAGTTTTCTTACAGATATGACTGCGTACATCTCACCCCCATACCCTGTCTACGGACGTAATTTGAGTTGGTTTGGTTTGGTTTATCTTCAATTCTATTACGAGCTTTTCTTCGTTGATTGTTTTGAACTAATGGTGGAATATATCATGATAATGAAATAAGAACCTTTTTTTCTTTTTTTGTATGAAATCGTTTTTTTTCTTGTCAACCAAAATGACACCTACGGAGACCCATTTTAGGTGAAAATTGAGCTAGTTATTAGATGTCATAGGTGTGTAATTATTGATACACTCTTTTAGAATCGTGAAACATATTTTTATACCATATTTGTTTTCTTAAAAAATAGGGCCGGAGGAGACAAATGTATAAGTATTATTTTATAACACGCTACATAGTATCGTAATGCTTACTGTATATCATCTAATCACTCTTAGTAGGATTCCTTTTTTCTATTGCCTATCCAATTCAAGGATTTGGATAAGCAAATCTTTAAAAGTGTTGTGCCTGTGCACTGAATTTGTTAATACTAAAAAGGGTTAGACCCTTTTATGCAATTAGCCTCGAAAGTACTCAAGATAATCGATCATTTCTACTTCCTCCCCAATTCTCCCATCAATCAAAAAATAGCACACAGCCTAAAAATTTCCGATTTCCGTTTCCACACACAAATAGAGCCCTAATTAACTCTCGATTATTCTCTATTCTTCAATCAATCATCTCTCTGGTTCAACCTTTCGTCTCGTCTGTCGATTGCTCGTAATACAAATCAATGGCCATGGAACCGTCGAGCAGCAATACGACGACGCCGCCGCCGGCAAATGCGGCTGATCCGTACATCGGAAGCTTTCTGAGCGTTACATCCAATAGTGAGATTCGTTACGAAGGTCTTTACCGTCTCGATCTCGAAAACTCAACCATCGGCCTTAAAAACGGTAACCGTCTCTATCTATTCCCGTTTTCGTTTACTGTATAGTCGTGAAATTCGTTTGCGATGTTCTCAATGTTGCTGTTGGGGTTTCTGTTTCTTTCGACGTGTGTGTATTCGTATTCACTTGTTTGTCACGAACTAGTGAAGTGGAGTCTACGAAGTTATTATCAAATGAAGGTGTATGATTGTTCGTCGTGAATTCGTGACACCGTGGGAAGTTTCAAGGATTTTCAAAGTTGTTTCCCCCCTCAAGCGCAGTTGTTTCCCAAATTAGGGAGTGAAGTCTGAAGTTATTATCAAATGACAGTTTCAAGAATTGTCAAAGTTATTATCCCCTAAGCGCATGATTGTTTTCGGGAATTCGGAAGTGAAGTCTATGACGTTATTATCAGATGATAGTTTCGAGAATTTGAAAGTTATGATCCCAGCACATGATTGTTTGTCCTGGATTCATGAGGTGAAGGCTGTTAAGTTATTATTATCAATTAAAAGGTTTGAGGATTTCGAAAGTTCGTATCCCTTAAGTTAAGCGTACGGTTGTTTGTCGATGATTCGTGAAGTGAAGGCTGTGAGATTATTATCAAATGGATGTCCAGGGATTTTGGAAGTTCTTATCCCTTAAGCCTTAATCATGTGCCATCCCTGCCTCTTGTACTTTAGAAGTGCGAATTAGAGATGGACAGATGGTAGGATGCAAGAAAAATGTTTCTCAGTGAGCATGAACTCGGTCACTACTGCAAGTGTAAATAAAGATTTTTAGCTTATTGTATTTTATTTCATGTCGGATTCCAGGAGAAGTAACTGTGATGCAATGGCTTTCAGTGTGTCGCTAGGTTTCAGGGTCCAAACTTAAAACACAGTTTAGCTTGAAGTATGATGTGAGAATCTTTTTAATGTAACTTTATTTCAAAGTACGTGATATAAACCATGTTGGGAAGAATGTCAAGCTGTTTCTTAAATGGTCGGAGACATATTTCATGTGAAAGGGCTTGATTGGATTATACTGATTGTTACTGCTGTGAGATCATACGGAACAGAAGGGAGAAAGACTGGTGTGGCACAAGTTCCCCCTAGCAACAAAGTCTACCAATATATTCTATTTCTTGGTTCTGACATTAAAGTAAGTTTAACTGGCTAAGAGTAGCCCTGACAATACCTAAACATGATTAATGCATGCTATAAATTCTTTATTCTTGCATGCCGTAGGATTAGTTTTAATTTCAATATTTGAAAGCTTCACTCGTTTACATTTCTTTGTGTTTTTAATTTCAGGATCTGCAAGTCAAGGCTACTGCACCAGCTCAAACGGAGGAGCCTCTAAATGATTCTGCAATTATTAAGGTTCTCTGCATTTTTGTGAGCATATCACTGTCCAATCTCATCACATTATTTACCAAGTAATCTCAAGCATTAATACAGTATTGGTGTTTTTGCTGTCTGATTTCCATTTTTCAAACTTCTATATATAGTGGGCTGAATTTTCTTCATGTCTGAGCCATATGATAAAAAATAATCATAAGATATTATATTGAATTTTGAGCCGAGGGTCTCTCCCGGAAACAGTCTCCTATTCGTAGGGTAAGACTGCGTACATCTCACCC
>JAYMSH010000400.1:0-11466 GCA_036897905.1 Aragoa cleefii | reverse complement strand
GACTGATAGTTCATCAGGTGACTTATTTTACAATAAACTTGCTCAAATAGCTTTTCTAATTAGTCACATTATAAATCAGCTGGTTGCAATTCACGTAATAAACTTATTATCAAATAAGCTCAAGATGACTAATAAAGTGATGCTAGACAAAGCCAAAAGATAAGAGAAACCCAGAAACGAACGCATATGACAGAATTATCTTCCAAAGTTGGTAATAGAAGTTACGACATGTAATTTTGTCCAACAAACAAAAAGGCAGCTTCTCATATGTACATGGAAGCCTCAAACCAGAAAGGTATGGAAGCCCTATGTAAGCTCATTCCAGAATAGCGCATGTACAGAGATTTCGAAATAGACTTCCTACATGGAAGCCATTTTACTCATTACAGGGTTGAATACATTGTCAAATGGGTACTAACTCGGTTCAGTTCTGAACCTTGTGTGAAGATGTTCATAATTCTCACCAATCTCTCCAGGTGTTAGAGAATGGAGACCAGAGGAGTTCACGAGATCCTGAAAGATCAGCAGGCAAAAAAGGTCTATTTACACGTGTTACATCTAGACAAACGTCTCAAGCATATCTAAGAGAAACTCATAAAGTAACAGAACGAGAATATTGGTACATAGATAACTCGTGTATGTAATGATCTCCCGTAACAAGAGACAATCACTAAGGTGAATATTGAGGTCGAAGAGCGATAAGCAGAAGCCATTCTCTTCTTTTATGCAAAGTGCTATGGTAAGTTTGGTAAAAATTCTTGTAAATAGTCTACGACTGGACGATGCAGGACGGCATATGTCCGAAAATTTTACATGTATATTTGAACGATAAATCAGATTTTAGTGAAGAAAATTTAGTGCATGAAGAATGAGCTATCAATGCATAATAGAAAGAGAATTTCTGGTTTTCAGATTCAGATTCTAAGAAACTGATTATGTAGAAAAAAGTTTTTGCAAAGCCAGTTTCTCATAATCTGGAGTTAAAAAGAGACTCCAAAAACTGTTTTTAGTGAAACACCTTTGGGGGTGATTCACAAAACTGTTTTTCGGAAACAACTTCTGAATATGAGAAACTTTTGCAAACAGGCATGTGAAATGCGGAAAGAGAGAAAAACCTTGATGTTGAACATTGTGTCAGCAGTCCCGACATTTGCTTGTTTTCCAATATCCAGTTGCACAGAAATGTTAGTTTGGGACATATCCACTCCTGATGATTGCAGCGCATTTGTCAAAGAATTTAGTAACCTGTTCAGACTCCAAAAGAAACTGATTAGTTGGAGAAAACTTTTCCAAGTTAAATAGTCAAAGTGAGGTAATGAAGTAGAGGTGGAGATCTCTAATCAGGACGGAGAAGATGGAAATAACAAATCAAAGAAGACATAATCACATTGATGCAGAAATCGACCTCGAAACAACTAGCAAGCAAATGACAGCCTCTACTTTACTAGAGCTAATGAAATGTACACCAAAGATAAATCTAGGTTGTATGTGCAACTTGTTCAGATTCAAAGCCGGCCCACAAAAAAAACGTAAAAAAATATAATAACAATAATACCAATAATAATACTTATAATGATAATAATAAAAAGATAGATAAAAATTTCGCCTTCCAGGAGAGGTGATCTCATATACGCAGGAAACCCTAAAACCAGATTATTAAACTGGAGTGCTGCTATCAACATAGTCAACCCTAAAACCAGATTTTCATCCTTGCTTACTCGATGCACTTTGAGAACCTCTCAGAATCACACAAATCCAACAAGTCAAGCCACTAAACTACATTACGCAACATCATTGAAAAATGATCCTTTTTACCCAATACTTACCCTTGTGAATAAGCACTTGAGATACTAGCTTCTCCATTCACACTCTTCGGTTCATCCTCACTTGCACTGAACACAGAAATAGAACGATCATTTATAGACGATCTCCGTGAGTGAGATTGCAACTCTTGGGTCAATTGCTCAGCATCTGGAAGAGTCCCCTCATGCAGTTGGCCAGGCACACTCTCAAAAAAGGGCGATTGTATCGTCAAGGTCAGAGGAACACATGAATTCGTAACCATGGGAACATTAACTGTTGATTTATACAGGGCAGCTCCAGTGAAGTCTGATAACACTTAATTATGTACATCACTTATCAATGTTATATCGTCTTCAAGACCAGACAGCTGGCTCTCAAGATGAGATTGGTCAATGAAACTTTCAAACTGTCCAGAACTGACTCCCTGTCAGTGACAAGAGAAAGCGTCTGTTAACAGAAATAAAAAAAGGCACGGATATACATTTAAGTTCACCATTTCTGCAATGTAAAGAAAGAGAAAACATATGTTTTCAAAAGGAAATTGCCCATGAAATGAGAAGAAATCACAATTGGACTCGTACGTCAAATTTATAGAGCTCAGCTGAATCTTGTGGTTTCGCAAGAAATGAACATAGGCAATACGCACCACAGAAAACAATCATATTTCTGTAGCAAAACACTGATCCCATCCCTTTCAATGGGCAAAAGGAGAGAACTCTGAGATAAGCAGAAAGGACTTCGAATGACACATTCAGTAGAGCATCTAAGTTACCTGTGTCGTCAACTTTTCAGGCTCTGGGCTCCAACCACCAAGTGACCCCTCAAATGTCTGCAACTTCCCCTGTAGAAACTGGATATACTCAATAACCTGCATACAAATCAATCATCAGAATCACATAACAACAGAATTGCCAAGGGATTGCAATTTGCAACCAAAAGTAAAATGACCAACCTCCAACAAGAACGAAGCCTTATCTCTCTTTTGATCATTTTCCGGTATCAAATCCCTCAAAATCTGAAATCTGCAATCAGTACAACAAACCCTCAACCAAGCTCCAGCAATTACAAAATCAAATTCATAACTGCGTAGGCCTTGGAATGTATATTACTATGAGGTCAAAGTCCTAACAAAACTACCTTGAGGTCAAAGTCCTAACGAAACTACGTTCTACTTGAAGAATGTTGCCCCGACTAAAAGCTCAACCTCGTAGAGAGGTTAGAAGTTCATTCACTTATATTCTTCAACAACGCGTCCACCTTAGGTTTCTAGTCCACCACATCAATCAAATAGTAGATTTTCCTAAATCCTACAACACACTCATGATAAAAAATCGAGCACAAATCACAAACAAACTGAAATGCAGCTTCCACACACGACAACTAACCGAAACAACAACACTTCTTTCCTAACTAGAAGAAGCACACATGTAATATAAGTAAGCAAAATGAAATGCAGCTTAGCTTGCCTCTCATTAATCTTGCTTCTTCGTCGCTGCTCCGTCTCAGAATGCTTCGACCTAAAGGCATTAGCTTTCCTTTTGCCCCCTGCTCAAAATTCAAAATTTCCACTACTTCACCATCAAACACTCAAAAAAACAGAATTAAAAGATAAACCCACAAACAGCAACGTGTTTACAGATAGATACATAATTCATAACAGGTAGGAGAAGAGCTATCGTGAATTACGTCATCGTCTTCCACATGGCTGCTGTTGATTACAGTTCTGACCATTTTCGATTCAGCGCCAAATCCAATTTCTCTCGTGCTTAATTAATTTGTATACATACAACAAATAATTGAGCAAGATTTCTGAAATTGTGTATATATATGTCAGAATTAGTGATTTTTTACAGCAGAAATGGAGCCCTAGAAAGAAAGTTGAAGAAGCAAACACCTTGATGGCTTTGATGATTGGCCATTCTATTTGGTTCCCTACCTTTCTCCCTCTATTTTTTTTGTCCTTCCCTTTCCTATCAATCTAGTATTTCCTTTTCATACGATTTTCCGAGTTAAGAATTTTGTCCATGAATATAAGATGTATCGATAAAAAATACTATTATAATAGATATTGTATTATTATAGTGCTATTTTTTCATATTATTTATTGATACAGTTTATAAGTAATATGCGGTTAAAGTCGGTCGTGAAAAATACTAAGGGAAACTTCGATCAGAAGTGATGGAGTAACTAGAAGGCCTCGATTTTTGTAAAGGTTTCGAGTTCGAATATTGTGAATCAAATCTCAGAGCGCCACCCTTTTAAGGCCTCGTAATAGTCGTATGCTTTTAAGTAAATTGAATTGGAACCGACAAACATACATTCATATGTCAGAAAACAAATGTCTCATTTTGCGGCCGAAAACTTCCGATACAAATTTTTGGATCATATTACACACAATACACATAAACCTTACCAATATACCATAAAATATAGTAATAATATTAACTGTACATTTTTGTTAAAAAATAAGTGCATTATGCAATAAGGTAGCATTAGCTTTGTTTTCAATTAGTATAACAAATTGAGCTACTCTTAAGCCTCTTACTTTATGAGTAATGGTTAAATATTTCTAGTCTCGTCTTAAAAGATCTTTAGGAAAAAAGGAACATAAACAAAAACTATACATGCTATCATTTTATGATAATAATAAATTATATTTTTAAAATGGAAAGTAGCTCTTCCGACAACCCAAAAACTATAGTGTTATCTTCTCTACTCTTTAGCATGATGTTGGAGGTTTGGAGTTTGTACTTTTCAATCCACTTTTGCAACTAACCTACAATCCTATTAGCGGCCTACTTTGAGCCGCCTCTTTTATGTCTTTTCCTACCAATGCCTTCGTTCATTTTCCAGTTTTGTGGATGGCTAATTGCGAGAACGGCTGTGAAAACCGGTGTCACAATTCTTCAAGACTGTCGTAATAGGAGGTGGAATTAGAGGGATAGTTGGGGGCGATTACCCCTAATTTCAAAATTTTAAGATATATTTTTTTTATATATTAAACTTTTTCTTTTCTTTTCGCCTCCAAACTCAATCAAAATCAAAATTTTAAGTTCGCCCCTGCCACTCGTAATGGTTACGACTCTATGAGTATAGTTTGATCATAAAGCTAGTAACACTTGAGTGCAAATAGTTAACTTCATATATTTCCTTTATCATTCTAATACTACCAAAACAAGGCGCTCCGTGAAGCAAGAAAACAGTAGGGGAAGAGGGCTATACACACTTCCACAACTGAAACAGATTGTCCAAGCACTGAAACAGAACTTGCATATATCGCAACCAGCAGCAGCCGAAAAGATCAAAATTATGTCGCTCACGGTTCATCTTGCCGTTCATTGATGCCGGCCATTTTTCTTAATTCCACTTGTTGAGATTCTATTCGGCTAGCAGCTCTTGAAAAGTCTCCACTGGCGAACGACATGGTGTATTCTTTAACCAGGCGCCTCTGTTTTATCTTCAAAATGCCCTGTGAAACTTCTCCTATTGAAGGCCGCTTTCTTGGTGTTTTATGCAAGCATCTTTGAGCGATTTTTGCCAGACTTCTGACCTCATCGGGGTTGCATGTCTCCACCATCTTTGAGTCGATGATATCATCCACACCATCAGGACTCATGCCAGCCTTCGAAAATGAGAAGAAGAAAAAATTAAGTCAGAATAAAAAGGTTCAGAAAGAAAGGAAATGAAGCATCCCTTGATTACAGGGAGAAGAAAAGGAGAATGTTGAAAACAGAATGATACAAGTCTTACAAGATTGACATATTCCATCAAGTTTTGGTGAGGGTGGATGGCAGTGATGAGCTCAAAGAGAATGATACCAAAGCTGTACACGTCACTTTTTGACGTGAACTTGCTCGTGGAAATATACACGGGATCTATGTACCCGTATGTACCTTTTAGACCCGAGTTATGGCCGTCATAGTTATCTTCCTTCGACAACCCGAAATCAGCAACCTAGGTGTTCAGAAAGTAAACAATCGGTCAACAAAGCAAAAAATACAGAAAGCCTTAATAACCCAAGAAACAAAAGAACTATTACAATCATCAACGGTAATGGAGAATAATAGTAGCTTCGAACCTCTGAGAACTTTTGTGAAACATTCCAGAAACTCCTGAGTTTGAAATAATATCAAACACCCCAGACAGGGTAACCAGAGAACCCACCAACAAACGGGCTGTCTGATACATCAAAAGTGGGTACTTGAATATCAACACTCCATGTGTAGTCGCGTTGATATTTTTTTTCAAACTTATGGGTTTCTGGAATGTTTCGCGTAACTATAGAGGTGACTGCAATGTTAGTATTCACAACAGAATTATTTATTAACACACCTTTGCTCTCATGGTGTGATCAAGCAATATGTTAGCTGCCTTCAAATCTCGATGTATCACGGGAGGAACTGCCTGTTCCATGAACAATCAATGATCATAAAAATAAGCTCTCCAAATAGCCAGAGTAGAGTTATTAACTATCGCAATATTAAGCCTACCCCGTCGTGAAGATATTCAATCCCATGTGAAATGTCTAGTGCTATTTGGAGTCTGTCATCCCAACTCAGCACTCGCTCCACATCGTCTAAGTACATATTGGAGACCAAGATGTCAGGTCCAGAACAACACCAGTGAGAAAAAACCAGAAAGAATAGCTAAGGATATGGGACGTTGTTCTGATGAATATGTAGAATCGAGAGCAATTTATCCAACATGTGTAACCTTTCTCACTTCACATCATTCAAGTTTATGGACTTACTATAGATAAGATTCTCCAAGCTGCCATTGCTCATGTACTCGTAAATTAACATTCGTTGCCCTTTGTCAATGCAAAATCCAACTAAATTTACCAAATTCCGATGATGCAATCTAGCCAGCAAAGAAACCTGAAAAATAGAAGAAAAATAACACGAAGGTCCACTGAACATACATACATGATGCAAGTTTATCAGAGACGTGGTAAATTGTATCAAGGTTGTCCATTTAGCTCGAGTTCCTATTAGTCATTTAAAATAAATTCCACTCGACTAAGCCATCCCTATACTCTAGGGTTCGTGTAGTGTATTCACAAAAGAACGAATTCTTCGATTTTTGCTTTAATGAAATAACACATACTTTTGAACTGATTATCGCGATGAGAAAATAAAAAATGCTGTTAGTTAAATTAATTTAGCCTCACAAGATATAATAAACATAGTTTTATTTGACAATCAAGATCCGTTTTGCTGCCATTATCAAATTCTGGACATCATTACCTGTAAAGGACAGTTAATTATATTTGCAGCTTTGAACTTAGGAACAAAATCAAAAAGCATTATTCTTAAACAATCGCAGCAATTTCTTTTTATATATAATGCATATTAAAGGCGAGGACATGCTTATAATAGGTCAGTGTTTGTAAAATAAGAAGGAAAAATATGTGAAGTGATCAGGTGATTGGAGTGAAAATGTAAAGCCAATGTAAATTGTCCCCGTCAAAGTAGGAATGGGAAATATAATTTGATCTGCAAAGCATATTTCAAGAGAATATAAATAGGATCTTGGTTTCTTTACCTCTGTATAAAACTCTTTTTCTCCCTGTTTAGAATCAGAAGCAAGAACTTTCACGGCGACCACTTCACCAGCAGGCATTACAGCTTTGTAAACTGGGCCAAATGAGCCCTGACCCAGAATAGTCGTGAAATTATGTGTCCCCTTCTGAATATCTCTGGATGTTAGAAAAAATAATGCTTCAGATACAGAGCAAATGGCAGCAGAAGAAAAACCATTACTGAGTAAATGTGCGTAGAGTGCTATAAGGCACAAAAGACTACACTATATTATCTGCAACGAGCGCAGTGGAATTCAAAGGTTATAAACTATAGCATATTGAGTGTTACATTCCAGAAAGTAACTTATGTTTCTGCATACTAGAAAAGAGTTCAAGGATTACGTACTTGTAATAGTATCTTGGAATTCCAGACGCCGAAGTAAACCGATCTTTGCTCTCAGAACTCCACCAAGTATGTTTAGGTTTTTGGGCAAGATTTTCTATTCCTTTGATATATACAGAACTCCCAAGAGATGCACTTGAATCGATACTAGTATCTAAGCCATTGGTACGTATTGGAAGGGTAGCAATAGAACGGTCTTTGCTGAAGCTCCAAACATTAGAACGTCTCTTGTACCAACAAATGCCAAAGAAAACAATACATGCTATGAGTATCCCCGCAGCCAAGCCAACAGACACGCCAATAATAACCAAATCAGCTCTATGAACCATCTTAGGGTTCTTGATTGTCACAAATCAGGAACATATTGCGGTAAAATTATCATAGTCACTGCAACCGCATATGCATAAGATAGAACAAATCAACCAGTTAGAGGAACAAAATAGTTTTAAGAAACGGGACGTAAATTTTGCTACTGAAAACTCCATTCCACTATGGTGAGTTTTCTGTGCTTACATGCCAGACTCTACCGGAGGGGAACATATTGGAGGTGGAATGATTGCTAGGGACCATAACAACGTTTCTTTTGAATGGCATATAGTGTGGACAAGAAATGCATCAGCTCAAGACGGAGAGTTAAACGGATTTTCATTTCATTATGTCATATTTGCAAATGATTAATAACCTCATCTGCATATAACATAATCCAAAGAAATTACGAGTTACAATGCCCTACATGAACGCTCGTGGAGAAGGAACTTATTTCTATGCAACCTAGTTTTAAACCACTTTAACTGTGTTCAAGTATAACTAATAAGAAAAACAACAGAAGGGATCGAGATATCGATCCCAGTTTAAAAACCGCATTCGCTAGTAGTATCAACAGTACCCAAGCATTCTTGAAAATACAAATCCATTGTAACTGGAATATACTCTCTCTACTACACGCAATCCAAACTTTACTTCTCCTCACAATATAAATACCAGTAATAGCTAATCAAAATTACATAGCCTCTCTCTACACTGTCACAAAATGAACAAACAAAAATCTCCTTTCAAGATAAAAAAAAACAAAATTGAGGGCGCCAATTCATTCAATCATCCACTGATCAAAGAGGTTCTCCAAGAAACTTCATAAAGACTGATCAAACTACAATACCAATCAGGATAATCTACAAATCAGTAACAAACAGCTGCATTTAACTCAAAGATGGAAACAAGAACCAAGAAGAAAAATTACCGATTGCAAATCAATCTTGATCGGCAGAGAAAGAAGTGATAACAGCAAATGATGGACTTGTTGATGGTTTCATTGGAGTTGTTTGGGTTTCTTGATTTAGTTGAAACGCTTGCTTTTTGGTGTAGACTTTAGAGAGTTACCAAATTAGCAGCTACATTAGGAAATGGGGTTCTGGTGAATTGCGATAATTTAGTGCTGCAACTTGGTTTGGTTGGCAATTACTACAATTTTTTAAGAAGCCAAGTTTGACGTCTTCTTTGGGTTTAAGAATTCCAAAGACTCGGAATCGGAGGCGACTTGGGCTTATCAGTCGATTTTTGTTGTTTTCTTTCGATGTTTTCAAGACTTTGTGTTGATTGAATATACTCATTCATATAATATTTTTAAGATCGGTTCAGTTCAACCTATTAAATATCGAATTCAGTTTAAATTTAATAAATTTAGCTCAGATCAGTTCAGTTTAGCTAATTCATATAGAAAAATTCTATTAAATTAAGTTCAGTTCAGACCAATTCATATTAGTTCAGTTCAGTTCAGCTTCTAACGCGAAATGAACAGAGCCTTATAATCTTTCCTGGCGAGATAGAAGATTGTGCATTCACCAAAGAGGTACTTACAACTTTCCGAATGACTAATCCCAATTTTCAATTTTGACCACGAATTGTTACTAACATATGTAATAAAAAGTTTAAAGAAAAATGATATAATGAAAATTTAATTTAATACTTAAATTTTCATAATATCATTTTTTTAACTTTTTATCATTATATATTAATAGTAATTCATGATTAAAATAAAAAAAGTTGATAAAAAAATGTCCAATGAGACTAGTTATCCGGAACAGATGAAGCAAGAGAGATGGATAATATTCACTTTGGCAATTTATAAAATGTCGAAATCAGTTTGACTCATCTCTATTAAGTCATGTTTAGTTCAGTTCACTTCAATTGTAAGAGGAACATTGTTGGTTTGCAGTTTTACGGTTGCCAAATCAAAATATGTATTAGCAGTCACCGCGTATCCAAATAAGTGGCAAGTATTATTCCGTTGTGGAAAATAAGTCTTTCACTCATTTCATTACGTGGAAAGAACCCAAGGAACTACAAAACAATTCGTGAATGCATGTAGATGGGTTAAGTATAGACCTAATAGGTATAATTTCCTCTTCGTATAGGGTGGGTCCAAAATCTCTAATTCGAGAGGATGCAATAATAAAAAATATTTAAAATTGAAGAGCAAAACATCTATAATAATAAAAAAATTCTTACAGAATATATGATATTTAATAAATTTTCAAAAAATGAAGTGGCGACAGACCGTACATGCCTTCCCCAGTTCTACCCGTCTTTGTATGTGTTCAAATATTACATAAGTGAAACTTAAATGTATATCACCTTTTAAATTTACCATATCACACCCGATCTTAGATATAACATGCATGTAAAGAGAATAACAGTCACGAATTTTCGCGTGATTCATGAAAATGAGAATATAAGCTACTTCCATGAACACCATGTCAAAGGTAATTTAGCCAACAAGACATACATTCATTGGCGGGGTGGTTGGGGGTCAAAACACTACTTAACCCTTTTCTATTACGTACCGCTGAATTATTTAACCAAAGTATCCATTGAGATTAGATTAATCAACCAACTACCTTCTTTAAAAGCTGGATTAAAAAAAAGGTGACCTTTATCATCAAGAATTGTTCCAACTTCCATCCATCCGGAGACTGATCGTACCGATCTCTTCCGTTCTTAACAGTTTTTTGTGTATAGTTCTCCGATCCTCTTAGTTCCGGTCGTCTCCTCGTTTAGCGTCAAAAAAAAAAGAAGAATAAGAAGAAGAAAATATAAAAAAGAACAAACACCGAGGAGTCTACCGGCGAGTGGGTACCGTACGGCAAACCTTTAACCATGTGAGCCCTCATCCAAACATACACTTTATGTCGAGTGTTGAGCGATAGCAATCCGTGTAGGTGAATTTTTCGGCCGACCTGTTATTATTTCTGATCATATCTTGATTTGATTTAGTTTTCTTTACCTACAGATTTCCTTTTAAGCCATTGGTCCAAATTTGTGCTCTGAGTGATTGGTCCAAATCTGTGCTCTGAGTGATTCTGGGAACTTAAGCCGTTTACAGTTTCAACTGCATTTATTACTAGGGTTTTGTGCCTTTTTTCATCGTGGGCATGAAATTAGGATAGTATTCTTTTATTTTTTTACTAGTTTTCTCTTTCTAGTTTTCTCCCTTACCTTACGTGGCCTTTTGTGTACTTGTGCTTTCTTCCTTTCAAAAAACTGTCTTGCAGGTTAGGGTTTCCTGTGGTGATCTGTTTTCGTCCCTCTCATTGACCCCAAAACTTGTTACGTCATCGAACATCTCTATGGATCTTCTAGACTCTACAAACATGTTTCACAAACTCAGCCTTTGAGAGGATGAAGCAATAGGAGTTCAGGCCCCGGTAGAGATTTGGACAAATCGATCGGACTATGATTTGTC
>JAYMSH010000399.1:0-11474 GCA_036897905.1 Aragoa cleefii | reverse complement strand
AGTAAGTTTCGACCAATTTAAATTTTGGCAGCTTTTATATTACCGTTAAATCGCTCTAAAATTATATCATAACATTTGATTATTGGTGATCGGTGTGAAACTTTTTCAATTGTGTGAAATTCATTTTGTTTCGCATCATCATTATATTATTATTAGCACGATACTTGCGTAATTTCATCATGAACATTTATTTATTTATTTTTTACTAATGATTCTCGAGGAGTAAAAAGGTAATTTATAATTATTTACTTTTTATTCAAAAATAAAATGATGGTGCGAAGACAAAATGAGCTATGCACAACAGGAAAGCTTCGCACCATTGGTGAAGGGTCGAGATAGAATTTCAAACAATTTGACAGTAATATTAAAGCTACCTAAATTTAAGAAACTTATAGTAACAACTTTGTTTGACTTTTCTAAATTTACATAAGATTACCACATATCTAAACTCATATAGCATTTACACCACCGTTGGATACTGAAATGCTATCTCAGTATCTGAACAATACAACTATCGTTGAATATGACATACCGTGAAAAATATATATATAAAATAAAATAATGATGTCAAGCAAAACAAAATTGCCATAATAAAAAACGCTTCACACTTGCAAACAAGGAGTCGGATTTCAGAATAACTTAGAATACCCAAAGTTTGTTTTATGAAGACTAATACTTTTGAATATTAATCTCTTTTGTGAATGAAGTACTATCTTCATCCGTGAACAAGAAGTATCTTCAAAAAATTCGTAGTGTAGTTGAGTAAGTTGCATCCCAAGTTCTCATAGTATGTATTTTATTACACCGCTATATGACAATGTTTATGAGGATACTAGCAAAAACTTCTCTATAAGAGAATAAAATTGTATCGAAACAAAAAGTTACATGTTAAACTTATGCTTTCAAAATGTTTTGGTTCGGCTCGATTTTAGTTCGGATCTAAAATGATTTCATTAGAGCCAAAAAAAAAATTAACTTTCAAATATAAAAGTATTAAATATTATTATTGTGAATCATTTAAAATATGAAAATATAATTTAATCATGTACTTACTATGCTAAAATATCATGGTTCCACTTGCTTCAATATGATTTTGGTTCCAAAGGATTTAATATAATTCGAAACCGATTCAGGATCATATGAATTTGAAATGGTCCGAAACCATTAGATTTATAGTTCCGGACCAAATTGACACTCCTTGGTATGACTCAGGCGTAACAATGTTTAAGACCAAATAATGCACTGTCATTCACACACGCACTGATTAGATACTGCTTGTCCATGTGCGTGACTGAAAGTAGCGTCTAGTGCACCCTCAACGTCTTCTCGAAAGTTCAATGACTAAAACATCCAAATGACCATACATGGCACGGACATCTTGAAATGCGACATAAATTGCATGACCAGTTTCAATTCAGACCAAGACCAGAACATCGGTGGTTTTTATCAGCTGAATTCAAACGAATTTCCCCAGCTCTGATTGTATGTCTTTGAGATATTACTATTCTGCGATTCTACTTTTTACTAGTTGGGTGATTAAGTGTTAAATCATATACTTTTAAAAGATTCCACCAATAAAGGCTGCGGCAATTATTTGTAACCATATTTAATATAGGCAACCTGCCAATTTTTATGGTTATTTTAAACGTTAAAGATCAAGGAAAATGTTCTTGTACCGAAAAATACGGTCAAACATCTATCCGGAATAGAAATGATAATTTTGCTTATATTATGCTACATGGTTATTCGATACGTATTAGGTTAGTATCCACGGACATTGTATCTCAAGTATCGTGCACCATATAAATGTCCGAATTTTATTGGCGAAGTTATGATGCACTAAATGTACACTCCAGAAATGTTCAAGATTCATCAATCAGTCAGTCACCTCAACAGTAAGTTTAAGACTTGAGAAGACGGAAACGACGGCAGCATCAACTAAAATCTATCAGTCGGAGATAAATCGTCTTTCCATATAAAAAGAATTGCGCAGCAATCTGGGAAACTATACAGCAGACAAATCCCGAAACAACTCAATAGCTGCAAAAGGTTCTATACCGGACGGGTGTGCATATCGGGGAAGACTACAGTAATTCATTCTGGATATCGAAAAGAGAACAAAACCTGTGCAGACAAATCATTTATCCATCTTATCCAATAAAAAGCTTCCTGAAGGCTCCATCCTTCCGATCTTTGTTTGTTGATTCGGTTAGCGCAAGGAATTTCCGTATGGAATTCGTAGCGGCACCTCTCCCTAGAGCGGCTGCTCTTGCCACGATATCTTCTTTCAAGGGGATGAATCCAGGAGTGGATGGATTAGCTGCTATCACTTGTCCGACTGAGGGGTTAGATGTGGCTGGTACCACTGCGGTAAGAGATGGCTGGTAGCTTCCAGATCCACGTTTGTTATAATCGTCTAGTACACTTTGCTGGTCGGTCCTTTTAAGGCCCTGGACAAGATAGTGGAATGTTGAAACAGACACCAGCAGAAAAAACAAACCAGCAGAAAGAAGAGATATAAAAAGATGTCGGGCTTTTCATCATGATAGCTTTAAAAAACTTATAGACTATTCACCAGTTTTCAATCAGGCTGCAAATTCTTGCCTACTTTGGATTCTGAATAATTTGTACATTTTGTCGCAACATTTCCCCATAACTGATAACTCTAAGAGCTTTTGATGCATAGGTTGATATACGTCTCATGCATATCATGGATCCTGTGATATCAAAAATGTGCAAGTTCTGCGACACGGCAATCGAGTTTGTGTGGCACAATCTTTTTCACTGTACCTTGGCAAAATAATTCTTGTATTCACCCTATGTATTGCATGATCCAATCATCAATTAGCAAAACTAAGCTACTTTGAATTCCTAGCTCAGAGTGAAAAATCAAAAACAAACTCAAGTTTGGCTTAAGGAGGTCAGCGAACAAACCTTCAGATCCAGAATCCGCTGAAACTCTGTAGGAGTACCCTCAGGCAATAGAGCACAATATGTATCTGCTACAGAGTCAATTGGTGACAGTATGACCTGTACAACAAGAAACGGAACTTTAACCAGGGAAAGGCACAAACGCATCTCTGCAAATCGTGAGAAATACAGTGCAATTCAAATCAGACCTTCAGCAGTGCTTCAGCTTTGCTCATTTCACGACTTACAAATTTTGAATAGCCAGTAGCTGTGGATGTCTGAACAGATAATGGAACAGATTAGATATAAATGATAAGCATATAAAGGCGACAAAGAGCTCCACTAATATAACCTCCTAGCATGAATTTATGAATGCAGGTTCATCTAAGCATAGCAATTGGTCATTTCTTTTTTATATTCATTTACAAGAATACAGCAACTACTTACAGAAAAGTCGAGCCCAAATTTTCGTAAGAATAGTCCATGCTCACATAAAAAATGGAGATAATTTAAAGAATTTGATCCTTATCAATAAAATAATAATAACAGAAAAATATAAACGACATGATGAAACCCAATATTTCAAAGGGCATAATATATCATTGCTGCAGTGTGATTGACCAATAAAAATAAAGCCACTGGCAGAACTCTTCCACTAGAATTATTAGCCTCAACAGTGAATTACTGTTTTTGGTAGAGATTGTACAAAGTAGATTTTTATGCTAAAATTTCAAGTTTACACAGTAAAATTGTTCAACTGTGAAATAAAGTGGCCACTAAGCTTTACTTGGCACTCCATTATTGGACATGGCAGAGAAAGTTCCATTTATGAACAAGCACGTGTAGATGTACAGTCAAGCATATTCAACCACTTGAAAGACTACAGTACACATTAAAGCCATTAATACGTGAAATTTGATGCTCAATTACAGTATTCTTAACAACATATGGCTAGATTTTCTATGATACAATATTACCTGCTTTCCAAGAGACGGGATTTCCATAAGAACTGTTTTAACAGCTTGTGTATCCAACAACATCTGCATATTGCACGCTGTTCACGTCAAGAATACAGATGGAGATAATTGGTATATGTATATCCACTAGCATAGTTTAAAATATACTTATACGAGGGCACAAAATTTATTGCCCTAGGAAACCAGCTCATATAAGTTTTAGGAAACAAAAAATGTTCAAGAAAACAAATACCTGCTGTGCTCCTGTTTCAGATATTTGCTTGCATTTGAAAATATTCAGGTAGAAACGGGGCCCAATTGACGATGCAAGCTGTAAATAAACATAAAAGCATGAGAATTGAATTTAGAAAAAAGGAAAGAAAGAAGAAACAGAATTAACTTCAGAAGTGGCTTCTCAAGGATCAGTGTCATCACATTAATAAGATCTTTTCCAGAAAAGCATTTACAATTACACGCACACGAGTTCCAAACTTCAACCATATCACGTTTGGTGGTGCCGTACGCCACATCACTAATAAATTAACCATCAAGCCTCACTCAAACCTTCCCTAGCATGGGACAATAAAGAATTTGCAAAGATGACTAATGAAGTCCAAACTGAGGATGTTGCACACGGAACTGACATGTGTCAGCCGTCCTCTACTTGTTCAGTGAGGAGAAACCTAGGAATAAATGTAAGAAATTTTTGTTACACTGATGTAATACTAAATTTGCACCTTATCAACCATGTTCAAAATGGAGCTACAAGCTTTAACTGGAGTAACCTCATTTACATGTCAACCACTATATCAATTACCAGACCTCAATAAAATCATGTGTAAAAAAGAAAGGATGATAACACCTACTAATGTTTTGCTCTGACTAAAGGTGCAATTTAAAGAACCGATGGAAGTGTACTATACTAAGGCATTCACCTTATCAAGAAAGAACTGGAAATATAGCTGTGTGAGAAGCCTTCCAAGTACTGGGATGCTAGCGCTCAAAATTGTATTTATGCCATTCACGTATCTGCAGGAATATCCAAGTGGTTAGAGTAAAAGGCAACATAGCTGAATTTCAAAAAATTCAAACAGTGACAAAGCCATCTTACTCCGACTGGTCACCAACACTTTCAAGTGTGGCCCAAGGCACACGTGTCATTGCTGCCATTTCGGCATCAAATTTAGTTTCTATACCATGAACAAGAGTTACCAGTGCTTTTGTTATTACTGCAGAGAACTCATCCTGCAGAAGCAATAGTCATGGATTAAAGCCAATTGGTGGGGAGAGCTATCGCTCAATTTAGGAATCTCGATAGTTACCTGTACTTCAGACATGTCAATCTTATTTGCAAACTGAGGATCAATTATTTTGGACACATTTTCAGCCAATTCCCCCGACTGACAACAGAAAAGTAATTTTTTGCTTAAAGCAGAGGTTAGATAACAAGGATAAGATTACCAAGTGAAGGAAACAAAAGAATATGACAAAGTAGTTATACATCACGTCTTAAGGTCAACTTCTTAATGGTTCTTCTATGTTGACCTTAATGGTTCTTCACCATAAAGAAAACTTTTGCTTCGTTATGTCAAAGACTTACACCATGAAAGGGTACCACAAAAAGAAAAAGGTGCATCTACCAAGTTTCGGAGCAGATTAATAAGAAAACTCCAAAATGAAGTCAAGGCCATCACTATGATAGCTAAAGAATGACTCCAGCTTTAAACCTATAACAAAATGGGTTCATGCATGTGTCTGCCAGTGTTCGAGTATTATTGCACTTGAAAGCATCCTCAAAAACACTAGCTACTGCAGGACTATGAATAATCCGCTCTTGGCAACATACTATTACATAAAAAGCTCAGGTGACTTCTGATATAAAAGAATCTATAACAAGGTCAGCCATCAGCCTAATCAAGTATTTGGTTCGCTTGATGGTACAAGGGAATCTAATAGGTTTTCTAGATCATGTATAATCAATGCCACAACGCCTTATTCAGCAATAGAGTTCTCAGTCAGCCAGTAGAAGCAATCTCCATTTTGACACAACTTCAATTAAGCAGCAAATGTCCAGATGCTGATAATCACATAATCTAGCTTGACAAACATTCTTTATAATTTATGAAATTAACTAGACCATGCTGAATGATGTAGGTTTCATATGGAATACTAACCGTTTTTTGGCAATATTCTGCTGTGTTAACTATATAGCAGATGATGCGTTCATCCCTGTCAGATGTCTGCATAACACAGCGAGTCAGTTGCGAAAGCATGCAAAAAAGTAATAAATAAAAGTATTAAATTTACAACAACAAAAAATGGAGCCTAATACGAAAGTAGAAAAGGAACACCTTGATTTGCCCATCCATTCCCGTGGCAGCAGCTACAATTCCAGATCCACCCCTTGGCAATCTTGCAAAAAGCTTCGTGGCATATGCCTTCAGAATTTTTTGGAATACCTACGTAATACTGGAAGTCTCAGAAAATGAAACACAGTGCACAGACATATGAAGTTACTCTAACAACACAACGGTCACGTTTCAAGGAAACCATCAGGTTCTTTAGGGAGGAACAAAAGTGTAAAACAGCATAGTAAGTTATTTTTCTCCTATCCTTTAAAAAAAGAAGAAAAGAGAGAGAGAGAGAGAGTAAAATTTAGTATACAACGTTTCAGTCAATTAAGGAAGAACAAAATACATTTGGCATCAAAAGAAAGTGAGATTCATTTGAATGACCATATTCTTTATTCTTTTGATCTTTCAAGTTTTGTAAGAAATTTCAGGTACATAAGTTGTGACCTCAAGGATGGTGCTTGGTGCATATAAGAGGAAAAAGGTAGATTCATTATACAACATTTCAGTCAATTAAGGAAGAAGAAAATACATTTGGCATCAACACGAAGTGAGAGATTCACTTAAATGACCATATTCTTTATTCTTTTGATCTTTTAAGTTTTGTTAGAAGTTTCAGGTACATAAGTTGTGGCCTCAAGGATGTTGCTTGCATACATGCAAATGTTCAAACGAGGAAAACTGTCCATGTCGAGGGAAAATGTAATATAATTGGAAATGGCAACAATTCTAAAATGACTAGTCTTTTTTAAAAAAAAAAGCATTGTAGTCGTCTTGTTTGAAGTAAAGTATCTTCAAGATAAAAGTGGCATGTTAGGAATATGGGTCTTGCATGCGCATCGAAGTTTGGAATTGGGGTAGAAAGGGGTTGCCACCCTTTGTAGTAGCCCAATTCTTTATTTTCTTAAAAAGATCTATAGGGACATGGATAAAGGAAAGGCACTGCCCTGTCAAACGCTATAGAGAGTGAGTTGGCTATAGTCTAGAACTAACAATAAAACTAGGAAAACCAATGCATCGGTATGGTCTTCACGCATTGGTTTTAACTGCTTCTTGACGTGCTGTTTTCAGCTAAGGCTTACAAGTTATAAAGTCTATGTTCTCCAATAAAATTTCTAGACGAATCTAGTTTCTGCAAACTTAGAACCATGAAACTGTGAAAAATACGATAATACTAATATAACCAAGACAAGTTTCCTGGTCCAAATTATTCAATATAGTTCATGGTAGGCGCATCAACTGGAAATTCAAAGTCAAACCTTGAACATATTATACAGTGTCTGGCTTTTTGTCAAAGCACTGCATCTCTTCAAGGTCCTCCTGATAATCAAAAAGACCTTCACAAGAAAACCAAGATTTAGTATAAAGAGAAATTCGTGTGTTCGACGGAATAGCTGCATTTGGTTCCCCAGAAAATCAGGGGGGAGAAAAAAAGGTGAAAATCAAATTAATTTTGAAAAAAATGGAGGAAAATTAATTGTTTCCTTATTTTCTTTCCCTTGGGCATCATGTAAACTTTTGAGGGAAATTGTTAGTTATGGAAAGAATTATTTGGGAAAAGGGAAAAACTAGTACAATTGGGAAGAATTTTTCCAACAATTCCTTACGTTCCTTATTCTCCAGGAAACAGAAATTTTACCAAACACCCATAACATAGTTTTCCTTCTTTTTTTTTTCCCTTCCCCATTTTACAGGAGACCAAAAACAGCGAAAGTGCAAGAAATTAGAGGATTGTGAAAAAAACTGTAGATAAGTTTCAATAATCAAATCATAAACAATCCTAGAAAATAGAGGGAAATATTCTCCGTGAGCTAATCAAAACCAGAATCAGCACTGTCTAATATCTTACCTGCATACTGCTAGATAAAATATTAGTTTGACTTCCCTCTTCAATATCCCATGTCTCTTCCTGTAGCATAAGATATATTTGCTCAATAGTACGAGAGAAGAAATAAGTCCAACACATATGGACAGCATTTGAGTGATTCAAACCTGCACAAGTTTCTCCAAGTGCTCCATAAGAGTCTTCTCTTCCAACTCCACATATACCGTCAAGTAAGGTTCGAAGCATGATGAAATGATCCCTCGAAAATTGAACTGCCACGTAAAAACAATTCAATCAACATGACATGAAATTCAGTAGATAATTTTAGGTGCACATTTAACTGAGAACAAAACTGCAGGGTCAAATGCAATAGAGCACAGAGTGACATGCAGAGAATTAGGCCCTGCTGAAGCAAAACTCAACAAAAATTGTAGGGAAGATGTCGATAAATTTGAGTTTGAAATGCAAATAGCAGAATATGACTCGTATCAATAAGGTAACACAATTAATGATTATGTGACTCCTCTGAACGTAATTACGTAAATAGAGCAAACTATATAGTTTTTTTAGTCATGCAGGCATAAGTAATTTATGAAAATTTCCAGATAAGGGGAAGTTACCCCAGCATCAGGCACTGATAAATCTTTCTGACCATCTTGCTCCTGACAAGGAAAAGAAGTTTGTGGATCAGAAAGTAAACGATGCAGCGCCAGTTCCAAGTTTGACTAATAACATGTCAGCTGAACTAAGCAATGAAATAAGTTCATGCCTCACTCTCTCCGTGATGTGCATTAAGCTTTTTTTCGTATTTCTTTCTAATGTCTGAAACAGTTTGGTTGTTATTCTCCACCATATCATCACCAATATCACCTCTTGATTCTCTACCACGACTTCCACCTCCAAATTTTTCTGCCAATTCTTCTTCGAATTCCAGAGTTCGTTGCAAGGCCTAGAAGTAGTCATTAGTATTAGAAGTATCAAGAAAGTATAATGATTAACATATGATACTAATAACATCAGGTGGAAACATTACTATGCTAAATCTATTTCCTCAACATAAATAATGGAGGATGATGATCTATTCTGACTACAACATGCAAAGCCACGCACAGAGCTCATACAACATCTAAGTTCTACAAGCTGGTCTGGGATCCCATATCAAAGAGATGTCTTCTTGATATTCACCAAATTGCTATCGGCCTAGCATACACATTTGCTAAAGGGCAAGGCTACATAAATGTTCCTGACTGAACAGCGAGATAACAGGCATTCACGTCAAGAAAGGGGGGGGAGCAAATATTCGAAATATTCGCTTAAGTCGGGATATTACAAGCACTCTCACTGTATGGAATCGCAATGGAAAGAAGAGGACTCATATTCCACTATGAAATCCATATAGTGGAAAGTTAATTCATAAAAAATCAATTTCTCAACCTCTACCACAATTTGAATCAGTAGACAATATGAAGAAAAGGGGCAGAGTACTTCATCTACCCTTCCCATTCAATATCCATTGAAAAAAAGGATCTTCTAATCCACAAAATGATGAAAGAACGAACTGGAAAGATCCCATCCTATTCAGCATTAAGCGACTTCTACGAGCACATATGAATTTTCGCCTCACAGAAGGAAGCCAACAGAACATCAAATTCCTCTGGCTCTATGTCTTTTATTTTGTTTCGAAACTTAACATTCCAACAGATCTCTCTACTATGAACATCCATGGTCCTGATAGCCACAGCCATGGAGTTATCGGAAATAAGATAAAGGGACAGTAACATACTCCTAGCAGTCAACCACAAACCATCACCAAAATGATACACAAATTAACACTCCTCAAATCACAAATTCCCACTGAGGTTACCCCCAGCCTCTCTAATAAATATCCAGAAGCTAACCCTGATAAGTGAACGAGGGTATTACCACTGAAAGGTGTAAACCAACTTATAGTTGGTAATGCTGGATAAATAAATTAGAGGGCCAATTCAGAAGATACCTAAAAATCTTACCATCAATAAAGTTCCGACATCTGGCTTTTCTTTAAGATTGTTGAGTATCTCCACGAGTTGCGTCCTGAAGATAAAGATAAATCCACACATGTATTATGATTCTTCGGAGTCTTTACAACACAATTTACTGTCCCTACCAGCTATGCAAAGTTTGTTGAAATCTCAAGGCAAGTCGCCTTAAAGAGATAGCAAAAAGGAGTCAACAAACAATAGTGGTCTGAGATTTATTAGCAAGTGTTTCAACATCAATATATTAATAAGATACATCTTTGGAGAATTTTCTGCTAGCAGTGGGAGATTATGGGGGAAGTCAGTTCATATGGGTATCAACTATCAAGGGATAAAACATTTATGCTTTGCTGTTACAGCCAACAGGAGAAGTAAAATCTTTACTGATTTTTCCACCAGATACTATCACATTAATCAAACTAACATGTAAAACTCAAAAGAATGGTTCAGCCAGAAAGCTAGGTTTGAACTGTAAACAAAAATAAGAGCTGGATCACCAACCTCGTCAACTTGCAGAACTGGATACACAGCAGATAAGGAACATGCCATGAGGAAGGGAAAATTTTCCAGATCTCTTCATTAGTCCGAAGCCGACGTTTAATCCAAGCATATCTTCTCTCTGTCTTATCCAGCTTTGCCAGTTCTGCAAAATGTAGAAGATCCTCAAGTTTCGGGTTAGGAGATACCAATGTTTCAACTTCAAATGAAGTAAAGTAAACTTGAAAAACCATCCAGACCAAAGATAGTAACTAAATAAAGATACTTGATAACCTGCGCTCTCAAATATTTGCTGATACGACGTAAGCTCCCTGCTACAGAAATTCTTTACTAACTCTTCCCTCACTGATGGCTCCAAAGCATCAACGACTAGACATGCATCTGATAGCTGCTCCAATAAATTGGCTTCTTCGGTCTCTTTCCCCGTGCCTAAGCTGTAACAAAAAAAGGTGCATCTAAACTGAATCCACAGCCTCGTAATACGAGAGTATAACAACATCTTCGTACATTCTTGGCGAAAATAATGGCAACAAATAAGTCTGAAGAAGATAGAATTAAAGAGCACAAAACAAGGGAAAGTCTCCATATGCACATAGACACATGTGTGCGTGTATAATTTGTCATAGTACTAGTACCCACATCGTCCCCTTCATTCATTTGCACTTTATTCTTGTAGTGCTAGTTCAGCTGGTTGTCCACATCTCCCCACAATACTTGTCAAAGTACTAATACTCACATCGCACCCTCCATTCATTTTTCACCCCGCAATAATTTGTCAAAGTACTAGTACCGATTTTCATTCGACTGAGTCGTACTTCTACCTACACGGTCCCTCTATTCATATATATATGAATAGATGGACCATGTAGGTAGAAGTACGACTCAGTGGAGTGAAAATCGGTACTAGTACTTTGAC
>JAYMSH010000398.1:0-11475 GCA_036897905.1 Aragoa cleefii | reverse complement strand
ATACAATTTTATTAAATAAGAAAAAAAGACAAGAAAAAGAAAAGGATTAAGCTGTTTAAGATAGTGACGCTATTTGTCGCTATTTCTATATCGCAATAGCGGCCATAGAGGCCAATAGCAGCCACTATCTTGATCAGACCATCGCAACGCGATGCATAGCGATCTTGGGTTGCGACGCATCGCGAAACGCAATCACGCCCGCTATTCTCGCTATTGACAACTATGGTCATAGGACACCGATACAACATCTACGCATATCAAGATTCAGCCCAATAAGTTGGGGTGCGTTACGTGAAAAACAAAGGGAATCAGGCAAAGACCAATTTTCTTCACTTGCTGCCATTTCACAAATATGTCATTGAGTCCCTCAATTTCCACATCTTAGAAGAGGCAGTATTACAACTTGATCTCAAATAAGAAACTGAACAATAATTATATTTCACTTGTCTAATTGTAATGTTTGGACAAGGAGTTGGTACAGATGTAAAAAATGCTTTTTATATTTACCAGCAAATTAATGTTGGGGTAAGAAATCTATGGAAGATATACCCTGACTAACTACTTGGATCAAGAATTCAAATGTTTCAGACTCAGAGTTGTAGTTATGACTTCATTTTTCTACACCTGCGATTCAACCTCTAGGTCATCAAAATTATGCCAACTTCACTAAGCTAAATAAGCATACTGCGCCATTTCAATGGGGAAATAGATTATGCTTTGCTTCTTTTCAATTAGTGATTTCATCTAAAAGCTACTCTCGGCCTTCATTTCAACTACTAAATTTCTCAAAGCTAATTTAGATGCTAGTTTTATATTTACATACTACAAGAGAAAGAGAACTCGAATCAGTAACACCTCTGGCTAAGTAGGAAGAAAGAAAAATAATGTTCACTGTTCATTGAGGGCCCAAAAAGCCTTGTTGAAGGGAAGAGGGTTCGCTTCTATATATTAAGATTCCAGGATACTCACTTAAGCAATGTGGGAGATTTTACACACCTCCTCATATGTGGGCTGAGTACACGCCTCCTCATAAGTGGGGCTGAATTTATGTAAGAGGCTAACAAGTAGAGGGGTGAGTGCATCATTGTCTTGAGGCCCCCGGTGTGATACCAAATTGAAATCGATTGAGGGTCAAAGTTTCATAAAAAGGCCTTGGTCAGGGGAGATTTCTACTTAGAGTCTAGGAAACTCGCTCATGCAATGTGGAGGACTTCACCGATAACACATACTACCTTAACAAACGTCATAACGTTTGCCATCGACACCAGGGACTGATATTTTGCAAACTTCATGAAAGGCCTTTTCATAAAAAGACCTCGTTCAGGGGAGATTTCTACTTGAGTCTAAGACACTCAATCAAACAAATGCAGGGGACTTCGGTAACAAATACTGCCTTTAGAAACACGAGTCATATCAAATAACAGTTCGGGAATAAAGTACAGACTTTAGGCCAACAACTTGCTACACTAAGATTCAAATAATTAAATTAACACTGCCGCAACTATCTGCAAATATATGAATAATACTGCAGCTAAATCAGGCCACCACTAAATTTCACATTTTGCTAACGGAAAAGATTAGGTAACATACCATTACCTACCTGAAACAATTAGTAATTGCTCACACATTTTCCAGTATTTTTCAACAGTTGATTCCTCTGGGCTGTACCCTAGTATTTCCAGTTTTGTGAAAGCAAATGTAGTCTTTTTGAATAAACACACACCAAAGATCTGCAAGAATACCGCACACCTACCAAGAAAATCATACAACCCAGTGTCAGAATAGACTATTCATGTCAAACTCATCTCAACACTAAAGGCAAGAAGTCAAGCTAATGCTGATATAAGCATCCCTAAGAAAAATGCTTACCCTGTATGCCAGCTGATTTCTACATCTACCATCGGTGTCAAGCTTGGACGGATTATGAAGAAAGTACTCAAGTTGTTTCAACAAGGCATCACGTTTCCGTAACAGTGAAGATAAAGATTCCTCATTAACTGTTTCGCTGTGTAAAACAGCGTGCAGGCACCAGGATATGTGCAGAAACATATTGAGAAGAAGAAAGGCGACAACCTGGAATTATGACATGGATCTGAATATTAATCAAGCTAACGAAAGCAATAGTTGACTCTACAAATACTACGACAGAAAACACACCTCATCATCTATGTTTCTGAATCTCTCAATTATATGTACCAGATTCTGATACAAGCTTCCAAGAGGAACTTTGTGTAGTAACTGAAGTTCATACAATCTTTTCAAATTTACAAGGAGCGAGTATTCATCACCACCATTCTGCAAAACAAACATGTCAGCACTCATAACTTCAAAAAAATATTACAGGTCAGTCCTTGAATAAGTTCATACCACAACATCTTTTATTGCAGATGTTAATTTATCGATCAGCTCATCCTGTAGACCCTTGACCTGATTTTGAGCAAAGTCTTGCAACTCTCCTCGGCTCTCAGAGGCACAAAACTTCACTGCTTTCACACGTGATCTGAGGGCATTCTTCTCCCCACGCTTAAAGAAGGCCTCTTGTGTACATTGAAGAACAGCTTTAAAATTCTGAAAAGGGACTGTGAACAAATTTACAGTGCATTATAGGGCAAGTTGATTAGTCCTCAAGGCCATGAAAATACATGAAATCAAACCTGTTCTTGTCTCTTAAGAGAATAGAGTTCAAGATTTGTGCTAACAATGATCTCGACAAGAGGTGCTACTTTGTCTTTATCGGACATAAATTTGCGTAGAAGCTGAGGATAAGTCTTCATCATCGCGATTGTAATTTTATGTTTATTGGCTTCATTTGTTTCCTGGAAATTTTAGAAAATAAAATCATAATCACTTAATTTGACTTCTGCAGAATGTAAAGGTAGTAAACCTAAGGAGAATCATCACATGTATCAGACAGACTGACAGGATCATGCTTAAGGCAAAATACAATGAACAAAAGAAAATAATGAATAGAGAAGGCTAACTGAAAATGTTTGCAGAAAGGAAGAATAAAATGCAAATTTGACCTTTTGAGCTTTAGATTGATTTGGAATCCTATTGGTGGTTGCAGGTACAATCCTCTCTCCAACTGCCTTCTTAATGGATGCAGAGAGAAGCCTACATAAGTTAGTAGAATCAACATCATTAAGCTCGGCCAAGGGGTTATCCTCCAGAAGCATATGAATGATGCACTTCCAGTCCTGCATGTCACACAATGTCCTTCAGTAAATACATAAAAACTTCGGACCTCAGCAACTTAGCCAGTCTAAGAAAATATCAGACACATGCACTAGTCTACTAAGGCTTCGGTGTGTAATCTGTAGCCATCCAAATTACTGCAGATAGTCTTCGTATACTTATTAGTCTATTTACAAGTTCTCGGCAATTGAAGATGAAATAAGGGTCGAATGGTGGTAAACTTAATGAGATGAAAATCATCAGATTCCAAAGCAATGGAGAATATCAATATGAAAATGAACAGCAATAGTAGTCAAAAGATGTCATGACTGCACAACCAAGCAAACAATCAATGCAGATCAGGTATTGCGGACACAGAAAGAAAATGGTATGTACATCCACACACGCAAATGCATGCATGCACACGTACCCAAGAATCCTCGTACTCAACACAAAATCTTTCTCTTTTTCTGAAATAATTTTGTTTTACGAAATCGTTACTCCCAACAGCCAGGAGGGATGTATGGTGTTTTGTGCTGGCTAGAAAGTATACTGTGTCATTTCTTATCGTCTGAATTTCTTTGTTTATCTTCCCATACCTTAAATGGGCAGGTTCACTGGTACAAGAAAGCTAAGAAAATAAGTATTGAGAGCAAGCGATGCACAATATAGTGTTATTGCACATAGTGTATCTGCGCGGTTTATGCTATTTCATGCTGGTAAATAGTGCACTAGTTTCAAGTCAGCCTCTGAGTGAGTTTTGATTGGGTTTTTATCAATTGGGCCTATCTCTTAGTGGCTGCTTATTCAGTTTTACTCGATGAGGAACAGAATTATGTTGAACTCCGTGTACTTAACCTTGATAACTTTAGAAGGTAAGCAAGATTATTAAATCTAGTCTCTTAAGTATTTTCAACTATGATAACTTCAGAACTTTATTCTTGTGGCGTGTTGCATCTTTAACTTTCATAGTAAAGCCTGTTTGATTTTGATGGAGTACAGTAACTTGAGAACTTCAAATGTTATGACGCTTTTGCTTATCAAGTAAATGAACTTTGATTTTCGAGTTTATTTTTAACTTCGATGCAATAAATTTGTTGATTGTACTTTCAGGTGTTTGGGATAATATATACATATATATGTGTACATATACATACATATATGTATGTATGTATGTATACATACATATATAGATATCTATGTGTGTGTGTGTAAATGTGTGTGTATAGTTACATGAGTGTGTGTGTATACACACACACACAAATATATACAGCATATACACACATATATAGATGTGTGTGTGTGTGTGTGTGTGTGTGTGTGTGTGTGTATTTACATGTGTAGGTGTGTATACATTTACTTATGTGTGTATATATATGTCTGTATTTACACATGTGTATATATATATATACACACACACACACACACATGTATCTACACATATATGGTGTGTGTGTGATAGATGATGTTTATGAACATTAATGATATGTGTGTGTGAGTAATTTATGATGCATGAAATTTATGAACATTAATGATGTGTGTGTGCGCACGCACACCTAGAGTACGCGACGCACTGCGCTGTTAATAACTATGGCTAAGAACAGTGCTCTTTCCCTCCCTATCTCTACTATGAGTCTCCAATCACATGAACGTATAAACAGCCGAAATCACATTATCAGTTTTGGTAATAAGCATACATACTTTCAAGGGGCCCATGTAGTCCCAGACATCATCAATCACGTATGAGCTTAGATGAAAACTCTTTTAGTATCTGCAACATTCTATTGATATGAACCTCTGAAGAATCACTTTCGCTGCCTGCAAAAATAAATACAGGAAGGAAAAGGAATTATGAAAAACAAGCATCTTCCAATAAGACCGACTTGCTGACAAAGAACATAATAATAAGACATATGCTAGAGTTAGCCCTTGAGGTGTGTATAATTATGGAAGACAATCTACTGTGGAACATTCAAAATAATAAATGCCTTGCTCTACAAAAGTACAAACACCTTTCTGTTTCCTTAAAAAATCGGTTAACTAGTTGAGGGGTCATGAACTTGTAATAATTGATTAATAACCATATAACAACACTAAAGAAACTCACCAGTCCCCAGAACACACAGCACTATCAATCTGATGTCCCAGCTTTTCGTTTTCCTTCTACCTTTTCTAGTGGCGTCGTGGAGACGAGGATACTATAAGGGCGTGGGGTGGGGTGGGGGGGTAAGGGGTTGATTTTCTTCTAATTAATTAAATACTGGGAAGTCATGCCTAACTTCAGACTTCAGAGATAAATGATTGAAAATTTCCGGTAAAGGATAAAAGAAACATTGAAATGACCTGTTGACTGAGACTTTGAATCGTGAAATTTCATAGCGATCAAATGATCATGTACTAGTTCTCCAATTGCATGCCGAATATCTGGTGGATCATCAATCAGTAGATCATATAAGGAACCTAGTTCATCTTCAGGCACCAGCTGATGTCTGCAAATATACCATATATTCCTTGTCAAGAGAAGGTTTAAGTTGGGAGGGGGCATTGTATCACAGTTCTAGAAGTCCAGAAATCTCAAAGTCATCAATAAATACCTTAAAAGTTGTTTGACAAGTCCTATTGCACAAACTGACACAGAAATATCAATGTCATCAGCAAGGTCAACCATCCGTTTGTAAAATCTATCGGTGAAAAGGTTAGGAGATGGCACATTATCGTCCACTTCATAAAGATTTTGCAGAGCTAGAACAGAGGCCTTCCTTACACCAGCATTCTACAATTCAGTATAGACGAATATTAGATGTTCAGCAAAGGGAAAATAATAAACTTGATGCGCCTACTCTAAATTAACAGTTTGAAACATACTTTGTCATTCAATGTCCATCCAAGGTATTTCAAATACAAATCCTGCAAGAACAGTGAGGGATATGACAGTACCCACACGCCAAGTGACTCTATGCATGACATTCGAATATCTGGATCGATGTCTCTGTAACGATGTACAAATAACCTACATGAATAGGAATTTTCTGAGTTCACTGCATGATTAGAAATCGTCAGCTAAATGTTAACTTCTACAACAAGAGGATCGTACCCAGTAAAAGTTTTCCGCATCATCTCTTCCATTGCAGTGATCTTTTCATGAGTCATAGAAAGCCTCTGGGTAAGTGATTCCACCCGAGGTCCCTCAACATCTTTCTTCTTTTCAGCATTCAATTGTCTCTGAGTGGTCTCCCTCTGTGCACCAAGCATTTTAGCAACATTTATGAAGGATGTAACAAGTTGAAGTCCCATCAAAGAGGCAATCTGTCGATAAACTCTTGGAGGAGTGCTGCCACAACACAAAGTAATATCAGAAATCCATTAAATTTGGCTGTATCTTTATGGTAATCCATGAAGCACTAACCAAGACAAGGCAATTATGTAGTCCAAGCACTTGTCAAATAGCAACTGATCGAAGAGAGGTCCATTTTGACATTCACTGACCAAATTGTCCCAAAAGTAGACAAGGTTATCAAAAAAATGAAGAAAAGGAAAATATGTTGGAATGTTGCTGAGCGAAAATATAGGGGAGCGGGAAAGTGAAATCAGTGTTTCGTGCTGCTGTGTGGACTGTTTTTCCTCTTGTTTTCAAAGATGAATCAACCAAGTAAGTTTAGGTTTAGTTTAAATATGAAAAAGGGTAAATTACACGGTAACTCCTTGAAGGTTGCTAGTGGCATTTAAGAAAGATTATTAATTTCTTTCGGTTTTGAATTATTTTGGGTTCGATTTTTTTGATCAAGCAAGACTCGGAAGAGCAAAACAATTTCCGAGCAGAGTTTATTATGATAGAGCATGACTAGTGACCCTTTGGTAGGCTGTTTTTTGTTGGATTTCGGCTTTATTTTGGGTCTTTTCCCTCATTTGGTTCGTGTTGGATTTTCATCGCTCGGCTCGCAAAGCCCGTTGAATTTGGTTGTTAATGATTTTGGATTTTGAAACAACTAGGGGGTCGATATTTCATGTGGGCAAACTTTCATTCCAAAATAAGGCACTTGAACTCACGTTTCTACCTTCACTTACTCAATTCAAGTTACGAGATTGTCCTTGAAAATTTGAATCTAGCCCTAAGCTCATCTGTTGCCGCCAAAATGAATTAATGCTCCCGCTATAAATGCTCATTTTCTAGCAGCACAGCCATTGCTCGATTCTTTGAATATCTTGTGGGGTTTCGAAAATCCTTGCATATCTTGTTCAATTCGACGGAAACCTTTCATGGTTAACTAGATTCTGCAATCTTATGTATCACATTTGTGTTTCCCTGTTTTAATTGTGTTTCTGTTTTCAATCTTTTGCGGTCGCACCCTGTCGTAGGACGGTCGACTGTTGCCGAAATCTGAGCTACTGCAATGGTTCATTTTGTAGTATCCTGTGGTAGGCATCTGATTTCGATTGTTATAACTGATTTGTGTATGTCATTTTAAGGATTTCTATATTGATGCTTCCTTAAACTACATATGTTAAATTTCTATCAAGATGTGCCCATTCTGGAGATAGATGTGTGCAAAATCCTTTTACTTATGCTCCATTGTATTTATGCTTGTATAGTTGTTGTGTCATGGACCAAAGAGAGACGGTGCTAAGGCAATTCGTCTTCATTTCAATCGGCGCTATTACAGAAAACGGATGGGTACATGTCCCTCCCAAGCACTGAAGCCTAGCCTTAGGTATAGGATGAAGCATAAAATCCCAAGTCAAGTTAAGGCGCCTAACTCGTAACAACGACACCGACTGCAAGAGCCTACTTAAGGTGAATAGGGAAGCCTTCTCCCAGTTTTGTTATTTGCTTGACATAGGAGTGGTTTAACTGGAAGCAAATATGTTAGGTAGCCCAATAAGGTTGCTTTTGACACTGACAAGGAATGCCATATAGCATGCTTTTGATTTGTGGGAGAGAGATTTGGGATCTTGCGTTCTCTTTATTTCTATTCACTGGTCACTCATAATAACATAATCTTAGCATGTGCTTTTGTTCACAATTTTATTTGTAACACTACGACGGATGACCTGGTGGAGTGAGAATCATCTACGATGGGGAGGAAGAATTTGATGTCTTTTTCGATGATGACACTGAGGCGGAGCAGGACATGGTAGAATAAGTTGGTAGTCATTCCCAATGAACTAAATGGTGCTACGACTTGGCTTGTCATATGTTCAATCAATGGAAGACTGCTCATAGGAATAGACGTTGACTATTAGTAGTAGTCTTTTCGATCATGGTGAGATGGATTTGGGTTTAGCCTATGTTTGTGTTTGATTCAGTCTAGGCTGGGATGGATACCTTGATCTGCGCAGCTTGTTTGAGTAGTACCATTAAAGAATTTCAAGTTAGAATGCTACTATTAGCACTCTAAATTATGTTCTAAATATTTTTCGACAGTTAATGTCTTCTCCTTTGTTACATATATTCATGCTACATGTTGTGCATAATGACAACATGTTTATCACTTGATGTTGTATACTTTATGATATGAAGTAGTCACTTATTCCTAAAAATGAATTCTAATTGGATCCCATTGTCATATGGGAAGCCATGGATGTGTTGCGTTATCATACGGTCACCCAATACCCTCAATGAATTCATGTGAGCCTGAAGTGAAAAGGAGTAAGGAAGCGAAGAACCGGTTTTGGACTTGGGAGGAGAACGAGAAGTTCATGGTTGCTTTGAAAGTAGCATAGGCTCCTGGATACAAGACTCTTCAAGGATTTAAGAATGGAGAACCTACACTCATGCCCAACCACATGAAGACTTGGAGTGGCTTACACAGGGCTCTGCTTGGCATGCACGAATCGAGTGGAATAGAGGGACGATGCACAGTCTGGAAGACCTTCGATTGCAATGAGGAGACATGCAACTTCCACGCAAAGGTAACAATCATTCTTTACTAATGACACTGAGCTGCTAGAT
Source organism: Aragoa cleefii (assembly GCA_036897905.1). Lineage (NCBI taxonomy): Eukaryota > Viridiplantae > Streptophyta > Magnoliopsida > Lamiales > Plantaginaceae > Aragoa > Aragoa cleefii. The sequence continues at coordinate 2,351 of JAYMSH010000398.1, read as the reverse complement.
TTGTGTGGGTTTACAAGGATTGTGAAGCGCAGTCCACATAGGAATAATGATGTCGCTTTTATGGAAGGATTTGTTCACCTGACAAAAGAGGCTTAAAAGGCCAGTTGAGTTGTGTATCATGAATGTTCATGCTCAGTTATCAGAGTGTGGTTATGGGTAAAAAGATTGCCACTGATCATGTTATATTGGAGTACTTCTTCAGCTACCGGTGTTTTGGGTTCGACAAGTCAAACATGCATGCTGTCACATTCGTGCAGTTTTGCCTACTGCCATCAACGGGTGTGTTTTTTAGTAAATCAGTCAATCACACGTGTAAAAATAAATATCAACAATTCAAGTCGTGATAAAATGAAGTCAAATCAAACCAAACATATTCAATTTCCGCCCGTAGGCAGGGTAAGATGTATGCAGTTTTACCCTGAATGAGACTGTTTCCAAAGAGACCCCCGGCTCAAAAGCAAAAACAGAAACAAAAACAAAAACAAGAGTTTGCACAAAATATGAACTAGCATTGACGGACATATGAGGTTGGTGCAAGACCATTGTTCTTGCACCTCAATGTACACGTGGGGCCTAAAAAATCGACATAGAGTACTACATATTCTTTCATTTAACCTTGAGACTTGTTAAAATATGGCATGCATGAATCTGCATCTGATCACATCCAGAAAAAGGTGTTAAGAACAGTGCATGAACCTTCCCAGGTTGCAGCGTCACATTTATTATAAAACTTATTTCTTTCAGTGCCTGCTTAATCGCGAATCAACTAAATATATAATACATACATGTTCCGCTCAAATATTTAGTATAATAATCGTACGACAACAACAAAAAATTCAGACCTCACTGGCATCTATAACATACAAAAACATTTTAAGTGAAGCAAAGGTTAGAAAACAAAAGCCATGAGGAGCATTGTGTTCATGAAGCCTATCACTTTGCTAGCTCCCATCATTTTCATCACATCTGGTAATTATCATCATTTACTTTAATAAATCAATACATGTTTGTACGATATATTTGATCAAACGTCGTGTCTGATTGTCTGCAGTTTTACAGCAATTGGAAGCACAAGAAATCCCATGGCCAAGTCCACCATGTATCGAGAATGACGAACCTTGTTCGTTTGATAGCCAATGTTGTTCCGAGTTCTGCCAAGATCAATACAGATGCCGTCCACAATGTGTACCGAATCAGTCTCCCTGCCAATCAGATTCGCAGTGCTGCTCTGGAGTCCCGTGCACAGATAGCTAGTGCCAATGTTTAGGAAAACACAAGCATTGCAAGTCGGATTTGCAGTGTTGCGTTGGACTCAAGTGTAGGGATAACAAGTGTAAATGCTCACTAAAGAACACTTCTTGCCAGTCTGATTCCGAGTGTTGCTCTAAACTCAAGTGTATTAGTAATAAGTGCACCAAGTGTGCTTAGCTTAATTAGCTCGTCAAGTGAATTTTTCTTTTTTCTTTTCAAAAGTATTATATCTCATTACAATCATTTATGCATCAGTCAACTAAGTGAATTAAACATCGTCAGATTGTGATCGGTTTCTTGATTTCTAGTTATACAATTGTGTGACAAATGAGTATAGACGATCTTTTATTTATATTATTATGTCAATAGTGGCAAGGAAAATCACATAGACAACTTTTATTTTCACTATCGTTATGAGTCATTATGACATTATATTTGCATCATTAAAGATTTCGTGCCTGGATAATTTTCATTCCCGTATACCTGCAAAAATAGGAGAGATTAGGGTTACTAAGCTAGCATTACAATAATACTTATCTCAAGTCTTAATTTAACCTTTTACCGTCCGAGCCTCATAATTGTGGCCTGAGGATTAGTCCCAGGCGAGTCTCAAAAGCTTGAGCTCGGCTCGAATTGTGTTCGGAAAGCTCGTGAACGTTCGAGAGCTTTTCGTTCGTCTAAGCCCGAAAATGGGCTCGTGAACGTTCGCAAGCTTGTGGCTCATTTAGCTCTGAAAACTGCTAATTTAGAAACACAGGTCGCGAACAAAAACTCAAGCAACATCATCATCGTCTATCTTTTTTCCATCACAAAACTCAAATATAGAAAATAGTTATTTAAGAAAGAAAGAAAGAAAAAGAACCTCATCATCGTCTGTCTTCTTCCCGACGTCTTCTTCTTCTTCCGGTGAACTGGTTCGATTTAGTTTCCGGTGGAGAATTTCACGAATCATTTATGGAAAGATTCGCTAATTTCCAACGTCTGTCTTCACAGCTTCTTCTTCGACGTGACAAGGGTTCGAGCGACGTAGAATTTTGTTGTGGCGTTGGTGTTGATAGGCAGGGGAGGGCGAGGGTGAGAGAGATGGCCGGCGTGGGGAG
>JAYMSH010000397.1:0-11481 GCA_036897905.1 Aragoa cleefii | reverse complement strand
AAATACAATTATCTGGTCCTTCCTTACTGTAACTGTTTTAATTATGAAGATATTGCAGGTTTCTGCTCATGAGTCTTTGAAGGGGGGCTAGATTTTGGGACTAATCCTATGGGCACAAACTAAGCAAGCAATGCTATCTGATCTTTTAATTGAGTTCAATAGTATCCTCCAGCAAGAACTTGGGGTGCTCAAAGCTCTAGAACATGACTCTGGCACAGTAGATGGGAGGCAAACCGGCATAAACCATCGAATTTGTCCATATTGAATCCAAATATATTGGATATAGCTTAAATAGACTACAAGCAAAATGGATTGATTGGATCAGATATGGGTTAGATCACTAATGATCCCAATCCATATGTATGGAATATAAATTGGTTAATATCACTATGGTACTTTTTTTTTTTTGGGATAAGGAACAAATATTTTCTAACTTCTTGTTCCCCAAATGTCACTAGGATCGTTGAGTTTGGTGGTAGTTGGGTTCCAAAGACAACCATACACCATATTTGGAGTAGCTATTTTGCGACTTTCTCTCCGCCTGCTTAGCAGTCCGAATTATTTATAAAAGTTCGTACAGGTACGTACTTGTAAAAGTGATCCAAGAGGAGTTTGTATACCAACGTATTTGCCCTTCAATATTTTTTTTTCTATATCTATTCGATTGTATTGAAAGGTCCAATGAATTGGGATTGCCCCATTGGTCCAGGTCATTTCGGGGAGAAATTTATTTACGATACTTAGTTGACATTTATAAAAAGGATCTGTCCAAAAAAGAATTATTGAATAGCGAACAACAAGTTCCCTTTGACATCATTCACTAATTCAGAACTTAATTTGAAATCCATATAACTTCTGGATAGGTATCCTACATCTAAACCAAATTCTTTATGGTTAAAGAATTTCTTTCTAGTTGCTCCCATTGGACCATTTATGTCTATATGCATCGGAATAAAGAGATCGTCGTTCCTGACCTTGCTTCACCTTAATTGTTATTTGAACAAGTAAAAGTTTTGTCTTGTTCCGAGTCGATTTGTTTGGTGAAGAGTTATAATATAAATGGGATGGTCCAAATTAAATGACTGTAAGCGATATTTCTTTTGATTAAGGGGATGTAACAGATTGATTGAAAAGAATCAAACATTGATTCAGAAAGTTCAAAATGTTGATTGAGAAAGAACAAATACAAAATATTTAGAGCATTTGAAATATTTAAAAAAATTAAAATTGTCGAAACATATTCAAAATGAATCACTAGTCATTAGTACATGTCTATCTCTTGCAAAACAAAGCAATGGGGTGGAGTTGGGGATGAAAGGTGAAATAAGAAGAACCACGATGCCCAACCATATAGAGACATATGACTCTCTGTGTATAGAATATGTTGGGAAAATCCCCCTTGTACAGTGTTACATTGACTCAATTGTCTTTATATTGTTTCCCCCCCTCTTTAGCTCATTTACTTTAGTTTCTCGGGCCCGTTGTTTTTGGAACTCGAGCCCAATTGTATAATTTTTTTGCATAAATTTCGATGGTTAAAATCTAATCACCTGTAAATGTTGGATCCTGTGTAGGAAAAGGAAAGTGTAAGAAAGGAATAAAGAACTGTATAGAAATACTGAGTCGAGAGAATGACTCTCTGTCCTCAAAACTTATTGCCCCACTCTTGATGCAGTCGGAATGTTGGAAAAAAATTCCCCAAGATAAAACAACAAATTAGACTGTATTTCTGCACTGAAAGACACATAATCTACTGAGCTAATAAAATATGGAACAAATGCACAAACCTGAGAGAAGAACAAGGAAGGGAGAACTCTGTTGAGTTAATTTTGTGTGTTCTGAAAATGAACCACATCAGGGGTTGGTATTTATAGCAGTGGGAAGTGTGAAGAACATGTACAACAGATGAGTTTTTGCACTGTCTTTCTGAAGATCTGCGACTATTCAGAACAGATAAATTCGTTCAGACTTCAGACAGTAACAAACTCATTTAGATAAATCAGACTCTTTCGTGTTGGACTTTGTATAGTTGCACCTTTTTGGACCCAAATTAAAGTTGGAATTTGGCCCACAAAGATATGACACGAAACGAGCCGGTCCAGCTCCTGGTAGAGCCAGACGGGCAATGCAGAGGCCATTCCTCCGTCATAAAACATTTGGTGCCCTAAGGGTCAAAACCCATTGGTCCAACTTGGACCATTTACCTTGTTCTTTTCTCTTGAATTTTATCAGTGTGGGATAACACCACATACTCATTTCATCATTTCTTTTCTAGCTTAAACTAACACGCTTTGTGCAACAATTATTCTTTCACCTAACGATGAATTTTTGTAATATCTACTAACTTAGTAGAATAAATACGACTCGAGAAACTAAATTTTCACGGTATATGGCATACATAATTGAGGCTTTAAAGTAGGCGAAAATACACTTTGTTTTGACAAAATTCCAACAATCCCCACATGGAAGTGAATTGTATGAACACGTGGTGCCATGCATTTTTCTAGCGGAATGAGATATCATCAAGAGAGATAGCTTTTGGCTTTGAATCTTCCTTAGTGGAATACCCTCGGATTTACTTACTACGCGGTGAACATGATGTCTTGAACTGGTCAATATTTTGTGTAAACTAAGACAAGGATACCAAACAATAGCTTTCCTTATTGTTTCGTTCTTAGGGTTTTGTCCATTGTGGCCATGGACAACTCTTGAATTTATATTTGTGTACGTTTGAAGTGTCGGTCTTCACACTTACATAATTCAGATACCCCACTTAAAATGAAAGTCTGGGAATCATTAAAAGTTCATAAACTTATCCTATGCCCGTTCAACAGGCAACACGTAAAGTCTTTCATTTTGGAGTTATATTATTTTAAGAGATATAACTCGACGCGCTATTAGCTTTGAAATTAGATACTTCCGCAGTGCTCGACTGAATCTTTACATTTCATTTTCCACATTGAACCAAATTTTAAGAATTTCCAGTCAGTATGGTTGGGTTACCATCAATTTTTTTTTTATTAAGTGTTGGGGTTTAACCCTATTCCCTTAGACAGACATAACTTTTGATCTCTAGGCAGGCCTTTAGTCAATGGATTCGTAATATTTTCCTTTGATTTGAAAAAAATAACAGAAATTATTCCGTAGAGATCAACTGCTAGATGGTCTTATGTCTTCGACGTATGTGTCGAGACTTACCATTATACATACTGCTCCATGCACTTCCCAAAGCCGACTGGCTGTCACAGTGAATCATCACTGAAGGTACGGACTTATCCCAACAAGGGATATCCTGTAAGAAGTCATGAAGTCATTTTGCTTCTTCTCCAACTTTATCTAAAGCAATAGAACTCTGATTCCATAGTGGAACGGGCAATGCAAGTCTGCTTAGAGGATTTTCATGGCACTGCTCCACCACCAATAGTAAGTACATAGCCACTGGTGGACTTGGTGTTCTTGATATCAATTATCAAGTTTGCATCATTGTATCCTTCCAATACAGTTGGATATGTTGAATAGTGCAAACCATAGCTTAGTTCAGTATTCGATTCAACGGTTTCCAGTGATCAGTCCCCAGGTCGCGTGTAAACCTAGCCAATTTGTTGACTGGGTAGGAAATCTCCATACGAGTGCAGTTCATAATGTACATTGGCTGCCAATGATTTTCGCATATTTTTGTTGCAATACAGGTTCACCATCATTTTTGTCAATGTTATGGTTCATATCTACTGGTGATTTCATAGGTGGACTATCAAACACGTCATATTTCTCCAAACATCTTCGATGTAATGAGATTGAGACAACACTAGTTCTTCAAAAGTCTTAGAAATTTCAATTCCTATGATCACATCTGCTATGTCCATATCTTTCATGTTGAAACTTCATTCGGTGAATTTCAAAAACTACCCCTAACAATTCACGTTATTCCAGGTGGGTCAAAATTTTCAAAACAATTACACATGAGTCCAAAAAGTGTCTCAAAAAGTTATTTCGTGACACTTCTTGTGACACTTTTACACTTTTTGGATCCAGATGCAATTGTTTCATAAAACTGGACTAATTTGCAAGTTTGACCTATAAGAGGGGTGGATTTTGTAATTTTTCCAATTTTATTTCAACATCTTCTTGGTTTCCAAGATCTTAAGGTTGCTCCCAGTAATGAGCATGTCGTCTACATAGAGACATATATCATGACAAATCACTCGGAATTTCCTTTCACGTAGATGTTTGTATCACATTCATTAATTGAGAACCCTTTTGACAATAATTTGTTACCAAACTTTTCATGTTATTTATTTGGAGCTCGTTTAAGTCCATACAATGATTTGACAAGACGACAAACTTTATTTTCTTGTCCATAAACTACTTACTTTTTTGGGTTGTTCCATATATATATTTTCTTGGAATTCTGCGTTTAGGAAGGCAGTCTTAACGTCCATTTGGTGTATTTCGAGGTCATGTAATGCAACAATGGCCACAAATACCCAAATAAAAGTTAGTCTAGACACGGGTGAGTACGTGTCACAGTAGTCAATACCTTCCTTCTGTTTATAGCCTTTCGCCACTAACCTGGCCTTGTACTTGTTAATAGTTTCACCAGGTTTATACTTTTGCTTAAGTATCCATTTACAACCCAAATGTTTGTTTCCTGAAGAAAGATCAACAATTTCCCAAGTATGGTTTCGCATGATGGAATCTATTTCATTTTTTATAGCTTCTTTTCAGAGTGGCGCCTCTGGACATGACATTGCTTTTTTTATTGTCCTTGGTTTATTTTCTACCATGTAAGTTAGAAAATTCAAGCCAAAGTTTTTAGCTTTCTTATCCCTTTTACCTTTTCGAGGTTCAGTTTCACGTACGTCCACAATCTCTTGATTTGAACTACCAAGTTCTTGGATTGAACTACTAGGTTCTTGGGTTGAACTACTTGGTGCTGAACTATCTTCATACGAACCACTGGATGTGTCATGATTTCTTTTAAGGGAAATTAATTCTTTCTTTTCCTTTCAAGGAAAGACATCTTCAAAGAATTCAGCATAATATTCCTTGATTTGATGATTGTATCCATATAGATATTAGGTATTGCTGACTTGTAGATTAAAAAATGATACGCACTACTGTTATTGGCAATGCGCCTCATCGTCGCTACCGCTACGTGGATAATGGATGACGTCGGCATGAACTCCTCCACCCCATCCTTCAATTTCAGCTTTGGTCGTCATCTTCTAGTGTTTCTCTACCAAAGCTTGTAATTGTGCCTTGCGATCCAGTCCTTTGGCACACAGCTTCAGCCTGCAAGCAAATTCACGACAACAATGTTTGACAACTGGTAACTGACATAATTGTGCTTCGTCATTTAAGTATGAATAGGAACAAGAGATTCATTCATGCTATTCATATATCATAAAATGTTACTCCCCCCGTTCCAAACTTGTTTGCATGTTTCTACTTTTATGATATACGACATACACTACTTACCCGAGCATGAGAAGATAATTGATCAAGTTGATAGCTTTAAGGATCTCAAAGGCCTCATCCACACTGGGCTCATCCGTTCCCAGTGCATGGTCCTTGTCCTCATCTACTACAGTAGTTGCACCAATGCACTGCATTATATAAAATCTGGTGTCATGCAAATATACAGTACAATATATAAGTTGACTACGTGCCTATAGAAAAAATATTTCGGGGGTACAACATATATGAAATAAAAAACAAAAGAATTATATCTTCAACCAACCGAAATTTAGCTAGAAATTGTTTATATGCAAGTCAGTAAACATGCCTTAGCAAATAATGTACTCGATAATCTCATCCGCAAAAAATAATTAAAAATCATTTTGCGTGCCTTTGTTCTTTATTTATCTTTCCAAGTCTTACAAAATTTTAGGTGTTGTTGAAAACTCTGAAATTCGGAATCAGTCTACGGGTGTTTTCCTCGCTCACCAAACCCATATGTGTAACATGTCAAGGGGGGGCTGGAAATGGAACCCAAGTTCTCGTCACGGGATTCACGGTGTAATAGGAATTCCCGTGGCGGTTAAAGAAGATTGACCCTTTCGAAGAATTGCATAAGCGGCCAAATTCAACAGTCATCTGCTTAATGAGAATGGAATTGGTTTGAGCAACAGGCAATGTTTTCAGTCGGAGACGAGAACCTGAAGCTGTAAAGCTCACTGTCCATTCGATTAAAGCCAATAAACGCTCACCCCCCACCATAGCTAAGCCGCTCGTTCCTTGCTCTCTCGCTGTACCTCTTGAGGAAGAATGGGTTAGATAAGATGTTGTTCCATCTTTTGGAGACCCACATGAATTTGAAGACCGACTTTGGTGGCAAAAGAACCAATATGGCTATCAATACGTCGGTATTGCTCTCTACCTTCTCTATCGACACCAAACTAGAGCTTCGCAATGAGTATTTCTTCAGCATTCTACAAACATCATAAATGAATTGCTATTCAGAAAAAAAGATAGCGTTGTTAAGCAAAACCTTGCTTCTGGAAGTACTAAAAGAATATGCAAGGAGCCAAAAATAGAAAGAAAAAGAAACATCCATGGTTATATATCCTAACAAAGGTGGATTCAGGATGATATAATAGGGTGAGCTAAAATAAATAATGATTTCATATATAATAAAAGATGAATAGTTTTTTTTACATCATACGTCAAACTTAAAAACCTTAGATAAATTGTCCACTGCACACAACACTTCACATTATAGATATCATGAATGATTGAACCAACGTCAATCGCAGGAGATAGTTTCATAGACAACCATAGAATTAGAAAATTAATCCTCCTCTGAGCAAACACTTTTGAGACGCTTCATAAATAAAAATGTCCGTTTATTTGTTATATATAGAAGAAATAGAATCCGTACATGCAAAGTTAAATCCATGTCAATCAAATTGTAGTCTCGTGCCTTATTTGTCTATGTTAGTCCACGACAAAATTAAAAAAATTGTTGACATGCATATTCGGAATTTTATATTAAGTTTGATATTTTTACAATTTTGGCATCAAATGTTTCAAGTCTTCACTTATAATCAGACAATTGGGTTTCAAGAAGTCACAAAATCAAGGGTAAAGATTCAATCCCACGTATATAAAAAAAATATTTTTATTTTATCTAGGGTAGGTTGTAGCACACCTAAACCCCTTGAATCCTATGCCCTTGATCTTAGACCCTAAAGTGTAACTAAGCATTCCTTAAGCATACAAATACAAAACTATAATCCTAAAAGGAAAGACAAAGTCCTAAAGCAAAATGATTTACTCTGAACCTAAAATGACAGTATGTGAGATATAGTTATGTGCAACCAGTTAACATAGCCAATAGATCATCTACCCCACTTTATACTCAATTTTCTACTCTATCAGTGTAAAATCATATAACCACCATCTAAGTGTTGTACATTCTTCCCTAAATTAATACTAGTGAGTTATAAAATGGAGTACGAAATGGGGTAGAAAATCCGTCCCGGCTAACATCTTATATGTAGCTTGTTTTCATGTTAAATTGATCAATTTTCTAATTAAAATAGTCATTTTTATAACATTTTTTTCTCAAAGAACTCTTTCTTAAAATCTTACATGTCTTGTGTTTCATATTAAAACATTCAGTTTTACACTTAAAACTTCTACATTCAGTTTTACGCTAGATTTACCAAAGTTGGCTCCGAGCCGATTTTGAAACGTGAAATTTACATTTTTCAGTGATGCGACCAGCAAAATTTACCAAATATTAACTCAAGACCTCTCTTAGGATTAAGATGATCATCGAATCCAAAGTTATTAGAACTATTGACTGTCATTTCCAATTTCATAGATATATCCACCTAATCACACAATCACAAAAATAGTTCATGTTTCAATCTTCATAAAGGTAGGTTAAACTATATGTAGCGCGTGCCAATGTACATTTAAATTTAAAACTTGTTAACGCGGTTTCTGATTAATTTTCAATTTATGTGCAAGCATGCGCATCATGTATGTCATACATACATGATTCGATGAGTTCGATCCAAATCAACTACTTCCTCTGTCTCATACTCTTTTGCCACTTATGAGTTTTTGCAGTCAACACTTTTCGATTTTGATTACGAATTACTCCTGAAATATACCGGTAAAAGGTGAAAAAAATTATATTATGAAAATTTATATCTTAAATTCACATAATATAATTTTATTTAATTTTTTACTGTTATATATTATGAGTAATTTGTGGTCAAAATCGAAAAGTGTTGACTGTAAAAAATCATAAGTGGTAAAAGAGTTTGAAACGGAGGAAATACGTACATAAAATCACAAGCATAGAAGAAAGAAAGATCTGTCAAGGAAAATCTCTATAAAAATTGTGGTACCTTGATTTCTTAAATGGCTGAACGGTATCCATTTCGATGATCCGATCTGTTTAGAAATCTGGAGAAATTCGTTGACGATACAAAAAAAATAAATTTAGACATTAAAAAAGGGAAATGAAAGGAAAAACTAGAGGAGGATTGAATAACAAAAACAGAAGATTGAAAAATGGAAACTGGAAAAAACCTGCTTTGCTTTCATTGAGAAGATGCGCCGCCAATCTGCCTAGGAAATGTCAGCAGTAGACAGCAGTGTCTAATTTTCTGAACATTCGGGCGAGATGATTTGTAGCCGACATTTATGGTCCTAGGTTTTTTCTTTCTTTCCTAATTCTGGTAGTGACATGTCAAGCAATATATCTAGCCCAACCTTGATAGGGACCCGGCCCTGTTAGGCTATTATAATTCAATATATTTGGAATTGGCTCAGCAATATGTTCCTAATCATGAAAATATATAAATGTGTAAATTAACTTTAGTCCATTATTGAATATATGAATGAACTCGACAATCGTACCTATCATGTTGATATGCAATGTGTCGTGTCATTATATACTTGCATTCTTATTCAAGTCAGCATATCCAACACATATTAGGAGCAGTATCGTGTTGCGCGAATAAATAATTTGTATTCTTGTTGGATATGCAATGTGTTGTGTTATTATGGTGGTATTTAATACACCAAATCGGCATATCCAACTCATATATGGAGCGGTATCGTCAGGGACAGGAATTTCAATTTTGGGGGCGGTGGGAGTGGACGCGAAAATGAAAATACTCAAACTTGGGGTTGCGAAACACCTATAACAAAAGAAATATTAGTCTTGAAAAAATACATAATATATACTTTTTTTTAAGCTAGGGGTGGTGGCTGCCTCTTTATGGACCCCCTCCAATTACGCCCCTGGGTATCGTGTTGCGTGAATATATAATATATTTTTTATTGTAGATGAAAGAAACTTATAAATGCACAAATTTATATTAATTTGCATATATTAGTCTAACTTGTAACTTTTAATCATTTATTACTTTTTATAAATGGTTAGTCCATTTCTATATTTGAGACTATAATAAATTTTCAAGCATTTTAGAAGTTTTAAATAGATTGACTCGAATCTTTCACCATTTGAGAATTTATTAATAGTCTTACAAAATTTCGACAAGTTTTTTCGAGAAAACTAGGGATCCGGGTTTTGTCATTTGATAACCCTAGATTTGGGGTTACAACACCAAAAAGCTCTTTTTTCACCAGATTGACTCATTTCTTTTACAATTGGAAAGCTTTCTAAAAGTATTAAAAACTTATGTAAAGAAAATATGGAAAAAAACAAGAGTTCAGGGTTTGTCCAGTGGTAACCCTATATTCAGGGTTAAACCACCGCGATTCTCGTTTTTCACCAGGTTAGCTCGATTCTTTCACCAATTGAATTCTTACTCATATGTTTACTATGGTATGTAAAACAACTTTGAAAACTAGGTCAACATTTTCCAAAGACATCATTTTATCATAAATTGAAAGGGGTTAATACACAAACTTTCAAAGAAAATTTGTACTTTGCTAAATTTTGTCAAAATGCATATAATAGACATGGTTTTATATATAAAACTCTCTTAGATACATCTCGGTTACCTTGGGTAATCCACGCTCCGATTTAAAAAAAAAAATAATTTCCTTCAAAACTCAAAGGCCTCATATATATGTAATGTTGTTTTTTGTGTTGTCGAAACTCAATATAATAATTAACTCGTAAGGTCAAACTTAAAGAAATCGTGATGTGAATTAGACTATCTTTACCACTACTATTTATAATTAACTAAATAAATTGAAAGCCTTCAAACAGTTTGTCACGATTCAACTACTAAAACCAAAACTAAAAATTCTATATAATCAAGGCAAACAAACAAAAAAATTTTGGTGCAATTTATCTAACTAAATTAAAAAAAAAAGAAATACTAATTAAATCTATTAACAAAATTGTAACGACCCGGAAATCTTAACATCCTAAATATTGAGAATTTTTTTGTCTAAATATTTGATAATTAAAGTTTCGAAATCACAAAGCGAACAAATAGTCCAACAAGCCTCAATGGCAACAAAATTTCTAAAAATTAAGAGCATTTCTAATGAAATAAGTAAACAGTAGATGAAACCCCCCAAAACTTTCTCTAGATGCTAAACTGCTACTGCTCGGAGTCATCCTCGAGTTGACAAATCTTTACAAGGAAGGAAAAACATTTGAAGAGTGTGAGATAAAAGTCTCAGTGAAATTCTGTGTAAGACTATGAGTTTTCGAAGTATGATAATAACTCAAACCCTTCCAAGAACAGAGAAGACTTATATCTCTGCGTAAAGGGGTAATAGGTGAATGCAACCCAAAAGTAACTCAACAGTCACCACTGCCCGAATTACTAATGAGAATATATTAACCGAATGGACAAACTTTCAATCTGAATCAATCAATTTGAATATATCCAATCAAAACATTCAAAAGCAACCAGAACAATACATATTGACATAATAGCAGAAGAGTATGGAAATAGTTTTAATGCATTTTAACTTCGTGGTTTTCAAAACGTTACATGCAATACATATACGTATAATATCAATAAGAAATTAACCTCCCAAGTTTCCGCAAGTACATATAATAGTTTTGGATTGAACACTCAAGAATCTTTTTAACCTTACGCAAGAACTCGAGGAGTTTGAGCGTCTAAGATCAGGAACCTGTCGATAACACGTTAATCATTCTTAGCCTAAAGTACACCCATTGAATAAGCTGTCTTATTATATAAATGATGCGAAACTAAGCGAGACTTTGAATAAGGAAGAAGAAGAATGAGATCGGGTGGAAGTATAAGCTTTAGGAAGTTTTGAGAAAAAAATGATAGATTTCGAAAGTGTAGTAGTTAAAGTAAATAAATTTTGAGGTTCAAAATATAATTTTATATAGTTGGAGGACCAAAGAGAAATTCTAGGAAAGTTGATGAACGAAAATATAATTTTCTAAAAGCTTGAGAGCCAAAATATGATTTCTAAGGAGATGTGGGGTTAAAACGTAATTTATAAAAGTTTCGGGATCATTATAATAATTTTCTAAAAGTTTTGGGACTAAAATATAAA